>CM032632.1:28311160-28536034 GCA_019097785.1 Fraxinus excelsior | reverse complement strand
GAAGATCCTAACTCATCCACACAAAGAATCAGATTACTATAGATATATGTACATTTTATATTTTGTTATTTTCTCGAATTTCAACATGGAGATGAATTTAGGATTTATTATGTGAGAAAATAAATTGATTATATGGATCTATAATCCCTTTTCATTTTCTATCACACATATCTATAATTTTAAACGAGTCAATTTCAAGTAAATTTTGAAATAGTTAGTGTACGTTTAGAACGTAATTTTAATTAACATTAGATGGAATAAACTTGATGTAGAAAATCTCCTCTAAAAAATAAGAGAAAGGAATCCAATACACACACCAAAAAAAAAACAAGTATTTGATCAGTCTTCTGGAATCATTTCAGTCAAGCGGGGTATGTGCAAGATATTATGATATTTAATTTTCATGTTTGAGCTACATTATTTTTTTCATTATCATTCTTCTACTCATTTTTAACCACACATTTTTTAATAAAAAAATATTTTATATTACATCAATAACGTTTTCTTCTTTTTCAACCACATATTCTTCATCACATCAACCAAAAAATACATTCTTAGAGCAAAAATATGCACCGAACAGGAGTTTAAAAAAAAAAAAAAAAAAAGAGAATACTTCCACCTTGTTTGATCCTTATTTTTCCAAAATACATTTTTTCTTTTTTTTTTTTTCAAACGCAAATTTTTCAATAAAATAATATTATACCCAACTCAAAAAAAAAAAAAATTATTTTGAACCACACATTCTTCATCAATTGATTATTCCAAAATATATTATACGGAAAAAAAAAAAATGGGGCTCAGTCAGGTAATTATTTTACTTGTGGAAATTAAAAGTTGACCGATGTCAAACTTTTGAAGTCTTTACAAAACTATTTTTTCTCGAGAAACGAAGAGATAGTCAGATAGAGAAGTGAAAAAGACATGCAACTACAACAATAAATTAAGTTTTTAGCCCAAATAAATAAGCTCAAGTCCGTAAAAAACTATTTCATTACCTATTTTTCAACGATTATATTTACTGAAATAACACAACTCCGTTCTTTGCAATCATATAAGTATAGGAATGATCTAACGAGCGTCGTTGCTCATTTTATGTTAAGTATCGATGTCATGTCATATAAATTCGTTGGCGGATAAACTTACGGTGAGTTTCAACATTTGAAATAAGTTTAAAATTCACTAAGAGATTTATATGACACGTCATTAGTGTTTAAGATAAGATGAGCATCAATACTCATTAGATCTTTTCTGCATATTAGAATATCTTAATTTTATTGTGTTCTTTTAAATGACTCAATTGTGATTGAAAAAAAAAATTATTAAATATTTCTATTTTTCATTTGAATTACTCATATAGCCTTACACTTTTGCGTTCATAATTTATGAAATGAACCCCCGGATGAAGAGAAAATAACCCCTCGTAACCGGGGTGGGTGAACCCTCAAAGATATCAGGTGCCCACATATATAAAGTCAAAAGAGATATTGAGTCCGAAGGGGAGGGGGTTTTCTTCGGGGCTTGGGAGATGGAATAGTGAGTTCATATGTATTTGCCTTTGTTTAAAAGTTGCTTATTAGAAAAGTGTAATTCGTGACTAAAAAGATATATCTTTAAAAATTACTGTCGATAAAATCTATTTTTCGAAAATTACGTGTGTTGTATAAAAGGGCGAGTGATCTCACGAGCATATATTAAAATATATTAATAATTTTGATGAAAAATGCTAAGCGGACAAAATGTAGAAGGGACATCAACATCAAGTGTTGTGATATGTTCCTAATATTTTTGTAATCATTCACAATTATTTTAATTGCTTGATTTGCATATTTTAGTGTTAGAAGCAATAAAATCATCGGCGAATGCACCAAATTCTTTGGATGCGATATATGCGCAAGTCATCAATGGTTGGTTGTGGCATATATAGTAATCGCATTCTTCAGTGTTAATTAAACACGTGCTTTTAGTTAGTAGGAAAGTGCCGCTTTAATGATGGAAATTAAAGACCACATAAATCCTCTTGAATTCGTTTTTTTTTTTCTTGATTAAGGAAATTGCGTGAATAATGAGACGGGCATAACTTAAAATAGAAGTTCGTTCTTGTCTTGATAAAGAAATTTCATTAGTTGACACTAGAAACGATTTTGGAAGGAAAAAAAAAAACATGGCATGAGCGAATTGGATTGAAACTCTCACTAGGTATTGTCATTTTGTAATCGCGTTAATATTGCACAAGATAAGTTCTGTTATTGTAAGTTACTTGCATAATTGCAATCAAGACGTGTTATTTACAATTATAAATATTTTGTAGGGGACACAAATAAAGTTTTAATTTCACAATCAACGTGGACTGCAAATTTTGGAAGAGTGTTAATCTCTCGACATACTTCGATTGTTCAGTATTTGAGTGATTCAGTTATTTGACAAGTTAAAAAGACTCGGATTGACTTCAACCCAAATGAATAGCTTTTCCTTTATCTTTGTTTCGTTAAAACTTGAAGCATTAGAATTAAAATGTCTAAATTTTGTTCCCACAAAATTATTAGTTTTATCATCTCGTTTTCCATAAATTCTTGCAATTATTTGTCTGTATTAATTATTTTTTCCAAAAAAAAAAAAAAAGTGCACTTATGTGTTCTAATCTTGGCACCCCCCCCCCCCCCCCCCCAAAGTCTCACAATAATTTATAGGTTGAAATGGTAAGTAGCAACCAGTTAATATTTGCTACATTTGGCTTTTTTGAGGTCCAAAATCCTAATTTGAGTTGCCAAAATAGTTGACACATCAATTTTTTACACATTAATTGAGACTTCATCTCTCTTAGGACTGACCCCAATAAGAAGTGACCTACCATGTCTTATTTTACAGCCTAATAATTGCAATTTTGAATTTTTGTGTAGTCAATTCTAGTTTACAACAACTAGACTACATTCTTATATGTGACATGACAAATTCATAGCTTTTGCATTATGACACTACTACATATTTAGGTTAGATTCAAATTCATGCCGACATATGCTTCATACTCGGTTTACATGTACACTACAATTGCTAACACTCTGACATGACTTGTCTTGTATCACCATGTATTTGATTTTGAGAAATGCAATTCGTACAAAAGAGTGACAAAATCGTCATGTGGCATTTTATCAACCTCTTTGTGAAATTCTTTTGTACAAGTAGAATTATTGATTATAAAATATTATTTATATACCGGGGTACAGACCCTCTCACAAGAGAGGGGGCCCACGATTGTTGTGGACACCCTCTCTTTTGAGGGGGTCTGTACATCGAGGTTGACACCCCGGTATACAAATAACATGGTCCTTATTGATTTCATAATTGTTGTGATTCGATATAGCCTTGTACTATTTAATAATTGAAACGCAAAATTGCACTTTTCATCGTCAAGTTGAGGTGAGTTAGGTGACCACTAATACACGACCTCTCTGAACGAACGTGAACTGTAAAATGAGCTTAAGCCATATTAGTTAATAAGACAACTATAAATATTATCTCAATATTGGTCCAATATTTGAAAATAAGTAAGTTGGTTCTCATAGTCTTTTACTATGGGTGCACAATTCAGAGACAAAAACTATCCAAATTTTCGTTAAATAAAGTTAGAATTTGCTTTTCAACTTGGAATTCTGCCTAAAATTTTAGTGTGACGCGTTTCTATGATTCTCATATTATGATCCAATACAAAAGACAATTTCTGTATTTTAGAATTGGTTGTGCAACTTTAATTCAATTTGAGGATTAACTTGTTCGTTTTTAAAGATTCAACACTATTTTTTTAAAGAAGAAGATAATCAATAGATTTCACCCCCTCCTCTCAAAAGGAGGCCCGTATTCAGACCATCAAATTGGTAAGAATTCACTCTTACAACCACTTGAACTAAAAAATTACCTTGACTTAAAAATAGTTTGCAATCATGGCAATAAGTTGAAAACAAATACTGTAGATTTCTCTTAATTTGAATGATGATATAATCCATGATACGAGAGCAAGTCTGACCAAGGATTCATTGATCGTTGAGGGAGGATCGATGACAAGGTCGCGAGCGGAGCGAGTCAAGAAAGTTATAAAATTGCTTGCTCAAATTATGATGGACGAAATGTTGATCACAACATGTAAATGAACAAATTTCATGTTGGGTTTGAAAGAAGAACAAGATGCATCAACTTGGTATAAGTAGCGGACAAGGAAGCCGAACAAAGTAACTATGAGACCGCATAGTTACCTAGGGCATGCGGCCGCATTCCCTTTATCGAGATTGTAGAGGAGGGCAACAAGTGATTTATGCGACTTTATAGTGTATTCTCCGATGCGATTTTTTCAATTTTCGCATAATTTTCTATTTTAGTATTTTTTTCATATCTTTAATACTTAAATTCCGTTTTAACTAGGTTTTATGGGTTCCCTATCAATAGAACTCGTTCTATTTATTATAAAACACACAATTATTGAGAGATTATTGTGAGGCAAATTTGCTTTCTCCTCATTTTACATTAAATTAATTTTGAACTTATCAAAAATTAAATTATTGTGACGTTCTACAAATTCAAGTAATGTTCATAAGTTTTGTGATCACGGGTCAAGATATTGTTAGCTATTGTATTGATTCTTGATTCAATAATTTATTGGGTTGAGCTTTTCAAATATTGATTCTTGACTTTCTTGGATTGTTTTAATTTGTCGTGGGTTCAGTAGTTACAACTGTTACGTGAGTTCGCATCAAATAATAAAAAGTAAGTTGCAAGAAGTCGTCAAAAAAAAAAAAAAAACATATTTATATCTTCAACACGCTTGCTCGTTTCTTGTGCAAGCTATATTTTTTTCAATGGAATATCAAGCACATGATATTTTAATTTATAAATATATGACAATGAAAATTAGCTTAAGATATTCATTTACTTTGTTACTATATCAAATGATCTTATCTAAAAGTTATAATTTGTAGAGAGAAAATATATTTATTTATTATATTATATAATTTCAACCCTTATTTTTGGCACTATATTTTTCTCCCACTTGCACTACATGGATAATGAATAATATAATTTAATACGCAAGTGGTCGATGATTTGAGAGAGTAATGCTCTATAATTCAAACTTAAAATAGAGACTAATCAAGATTTATTAGATTAACATATTGAAAAGTTAATAAAAAACAAAGTGATCGCCACTAAGTATTTTGGGCAACTTCTTTTGCCTAATAAGTTAAAGAGTTTTATCAATAAACCCCAATTAGTTTAGATAAAAATTATTTTTTTTTTTAAAGATTTTGATAAAAAAGTGATGAAATGTATAATTGAAAACTTGAAAAAAAAAGTTATAAATTCCATTAAACGTATGATTAACGTTAATAGTTGACATTATTTTAAATTTTTATCAACTTCTTTAGTTAAGTCAAACCTGAGATAAATTGAACTCGTAAACTTAAAGCCTTGAAAGTTGAAACCATTTTCCATAAGTGATATTGGATGATTTTAATACAACATGTCCAGTATTGAAGGTAAAACATGCTGTGTTTGATTGACATGAAAAATACATTTTAAAAAAGAAAATATTTTCCTTGTTTTGAGAAAAACAAAAACATATTCCCCCCAAAGAAAATGTTTCCTTTAAAAACAAGGAAAATTATGCATATTTTTAAAAGTTGAAGAATATTTTTCATGAAAAAAATAGTAATCGAACACTTTAAAGTAGAAATTTGGGTGAAAATTGACATTTTTCATAGAAAATAAATGCAATCAAATATACTCTTAATATTATTCTAGATGCCTTTCACGACCCCACACTTTGAACGTAACAAACGTATTGTAATTACATTATATGTCTCGAATCAAATGTACAAAATTTTGGGACTTAAAAATGATACTATACAATGTAGGTCTTGCTATGAGGTACGTCATGGAGGATGTAAGCCAACTATCAAAATATATATAAAAAAATAAAAATAAAGATGAAAAGGGAAATGAAAGGACAACATATTCTGTACATTATTTATTCTTCATGCCATGAGGCCCCATTACTACATATTGCAATTTGCATTTAAAATATTATAAAATAGAGTATAATTTAAATTCACGAACCTATTTTTTGTTTTGTCCTTTTTCCCCATTCTCAAAAAGCAAAAAGCGACCACTATCTTATATGCTTTGAGCAACTATTGAAAGGTCTCAAACTTGTGAGTTAAAACTTCTAAAGTGATAATCTTCTTGAAAACAAAAGTGGGATTCCAAATTTTTTTTTTTTTTTTTGGACAGAAAGATTAATTTTACACTAAACATAATTGGAATGCGATCTCGAGTACTTGTTTGTAAAGGTGAAAGGTATCATCGTCAGCTCGGCATTTGACAAATCAAGTTATGAGTTGTAAAAGATTCTAATTTCATTAAACCTCTGAGTAGACGACACATGAGTTGACATTAATTTTTGTCAACGAAATGTTGTCTTTAGTTTCTATTAAAAGTCTCGTTGATTTGAAAAATATAACTCATTCTATAATATGCAATCTAAGAAGGGTGTAAAAACTTTCATCAAGATACTTCAATACTTTAGTCACTAAATAACTATAAAACTCAAAAAGAGAGGTGCAAAAGGGAAAATTACAAGGGTGTATTCAATTGAGATTTTTAATGATTTTTTTTTTTTTTGGATTTAAGTTTAGGGGTATTCAATATAGACTTTTGAAAACTCTATAAAAGTATTGGTGTATTCAATTAAAACTTTTTAGAAGTTTCTATAAGTTTTGGAGTATTCAAATTTTTATGACTTTTAGAAACTTTTCATGGTACTAACTTTTAAGCAGAAAGTACTAAAATAAAATTTCAAAATTTGTTACTCATTAATCACAAAATTTTGGGAGAATTTTACAAAAAAATTAAAAAATTAATATGTATTTTTTTTTTTTTCAATATTTCTCTTTCCTTTTCTCACATGAGAGTTATGATTAAAATTTATTTGTTTCTATTAATTATATTAGTTTCTTTTTTTTTTTTCCTTTTTTCTTTCTTATAATTTATTTCTATTTTTTATGAAAGAATTAAATTGTATTCTTGTAAAAAAAATTATTTTTTCATTCATTTTTTTTTTTGCAAAATATCTATTTTTAATTAAATTATAAAATTTTATATAGAAGTAATTTATAATTCAATTTACATATATATTTTTTATTTATTCTTTAAAGGTATGTTATATTAATAATACTGAATATTAAATTTATTTTTTCTATGTATAATTATTATTATGTATTTATTTAATTAATGTTTTAAAATTTTATTCTTTTTAAAATATTTTTTTATTATATGGGTGAAAATGAAAGGAGAATGAGAATTGTGAGAATTATCATCATGTATGTGATAATTGCATAATATTGCACTAGATCCACATAAATTTTATTTCAAATGAAAGTTTTCAAAAAAAAAATATGAATTTTACAAAAATCTATAAATTTTTTAAAATGAAAGTCTATTACTCTCACTAATTCCATAAAAATTTCTAAAACATCCACAGAAATCATCACTTAAAAAAGTCCATCAAAATCTTCAAAACTCACAATTGAATACACCCCCTTAGAGTGCTTATTTGATAGTGCACGATAACATTTCAGGATATCTTATTTATAATTATTTCAAGAGAGTTGCATGTAAATTGGAGTTGGCTCCTTTTAAAAGACTTGTATATACATTCTCAAATTTATTGAAAACAAAATTTACTTCATTATATGGCTAAATTTTTTAGTATTCTAAAAAACATATTTTTCGAGACAACCATGACAATAAAATTTACATAATTATTGTTGTAGCTGGTTCTTCTCTCCATTGGAACAATATGACCACTATATATATACATAACAAGTAGTTGTTTTAAGTGAACCAATAGAATGTAAGGTTTGATTCATAATAGTAAAAGTAAAACCCACCAAGCCATTCCATTTAGGGAAGTGTACACCAAAAACAAACGAGTCAATTATTTTTCAATGTGAAAGTAATAAGGAATATGAATTATGGAATAAGGCTGTAAAGTATGAAAAAATAAAAGGGCATAGAATTTCGAGTAAGCTTTTTAATCAAGAAGTGGAGAGTATATGCCACTTTCGAGTGATACAAGATAATGGATAAAGGGAATGTGCATTTTGGAGTATGTTATAAAACCTTAAAATCCCACATTAGGAAAGCATATAAAATAGTTCGTCCAATAGTATCAAATTTGGTTGGATTCAATGAGTTGCCAACTATTTGGTTGATGATGACATTGACCCATAAATGAATGCTAGTACACGTTACATATATTGAAGTACAATGGCCCGATCTACGAGGCAGGTTGGCATGTTCATTATACAATAAAAAAAATTTAGGTTTTTTAATACCACTCAACATTGTTATTCAGGGTGTGTTTGAGCTACATTATTTTAGAAAAAATGTATTTTGAAATAGTAAATTGGTGAAAAATGTTAAAAAAAAAAATGTATTGTTATGATAAAAAATATTATTTTATTAAAGAATGAGTTGTTGAAAATGAGTAGAAGAATGAGAATGTAAATTTTAATATATACCAAACATGGGCTTAATCCACGTTATCAAACATGCCAAAATATATACAATAATACTCGTGTACGTGTTCTTGATCAAAGTAAAATGATAGAATCATGTACAAGGATAATATTTTAATTTTTAATAATAATGTTGAGTATGGTTCAAATCATCGTATAAAACATGACAATGACAAAAAAAATATGGTGTAATATCATACACATTGCATATTAAAGTACAATGGTGCGATGATTGTTCGTTATATAGCAACCTTTAATGTACTTAATATTGTGAAAAATGTTATTTTCATCATTTTTCTCAATTAAAAATCGTAAAATGACGAATATACCATTTTATTTAAATAAAACCAAAAAAAAAAATTTAATTACAATCATGGTCCCTTTTTAAAAAAAAAAAAAAAAAGCACAAACGAGTCACAAATAAATTATTAAAAGAGTAATTAGCACATAATATTCGTATATTTTACTATTATTACGAAAAAAATTCATATATTTCATTTTTTTGGTATTTTCACTCTTAATTATACATTTAATTGCTCAAATCATTCTTTCTATCCATTTTTATCCAATTTATCAATAAAGAGCCGTGAATGATTAATATAACATCCTATTTAAATTTTAAAAAATTAAATTAAAGGAAAATATTTTTTAATAATATATTTGAGGCTTGTTTGCACTTTTTAATCTTTTTAAAATTTGTTAATTTTTTTAATAAATTTAATTGTGACTCGTTTGCACTTTTATAAAAAAAAAAATTATTTCTAATTTTTTAAATAATTTATTCGGGGCTCGTTTACATTTTTTTTAAAAAAAATTGGATTATGGTTGCAATTAATTTTTTTATTTTTTTATATTTAATTATGAGAGTATATTCGTCATTTCAAGGATTTTTTATTGAAAATTTGGAGAAAATTGATAGAAATGATGTTTGCGCAGTCAAATATGTAATTAAGGATGAAATTAAAAAAAAATGTATGAACATTTTTCACAATAACGATGAAAGGTAGAGACATCATGTTAATTACTTTTTCAATAATTTATTTAGGATTTGTTTGCACTTTTTTTTAAAAAAATAAAATAAAATTGGGACTATAACTGTAATTAGTTTTTTTATTTAAATATAATGGTATGTTCGTAATTTTGCAATTTTTTAATTGACAAAATGTATAAAAATGACATTTTGCGCAATGGAATGTGAAAATAATTGTGAAAATGTCAAAAAATAAAAAGTATGAACGTTTTTTTACAATAATAATGAAATGTAAGAATGTTATTGATAAACGTGAGAAGAATTAGTCGAGTACGCTAAATATCAACTCCTTTTAATTTTGATCTACATCGTTATGTTCTCACTCATTTTTACAAAATCGTATTGCTTGTGTAGAAGGGACCTTAAATGATTTTATTTATTTTAATAAAAAGACAAGTTAACTTATTATAGTTTGGAGGATTATGATGTACAAGAAGAAAAGTACAAATTTACTTGCAGAGGTGACTTGAATCTAGACACATTTTTCTTAAATTTATAAAGCGCATTTCCATTGCTGGTTTTATATTAGAAAATGTCCAAACTAACCCTGCTCCGTTCACACCTTTATTCAACTATTATTCTTCACTTTACAATCACTAGTTCAAGCGAACGTGCGTTACACGTTATTTTACAATACTTTATAAATATCGTAAAAGTAATATTTGACCCTTCATATACTCTTTTGATCTAAATATAAGAGAAATGAAAGTCTTTGAAAATAAATATTAATTATTGTACACGCACTTAAATAGTGAAATACGATACATTAATTAAATTGAATATTATTTAATTAATAATTAATACCAATGAATAGGTACGTGACCATGAATGTTAAATCATTTATATTAAATGAATATAGTTTAATTTGTAATTAAGTGAAATCGGATACTAATTAGCATACATGGACATAAATAATAAATTGCATCATTGGATTTAAAATTCTAATTAATATTAATTAAATGATTGTGAATGTTAATTAATTGAAAATTAATAATCGGAATATGAATGTAAATGTGAATGTAAAATTCTAATTAATATTAATTAAATGAAGGTGAATGTTGATTAATTGAGAGTTAATTATAGTATTTTTACAATTTGTAAACTAAATACATATTGAAAAACAAAAAATAAGATGTTATTGAAATAATTGAATTGTGATAGGACTATAATAATACAAAAAATGATTCTCACTCGATGTGATATTTATAGGGTGTGTGGTAGAGATTAAAATCAGATTAAAATTGAAAATATAGCCGTTATTGTTGACTTTTATTAGATGGGTGGGACCCAATAACGACCATATTTTCAATTTTAATTGGATTTTAAGCCGTACCAAACAGGCTATTAATATATTATAAATTATACCATATGTATATATTTGTGAACTTCTACTATGAGAGTAGGACAAAACATCATATCTAGAGTGTAAACTCATTCAAAAAAATTATTCAAAATCCAAATTAGACTCCACAATTCACAATCATTAGAGATAAGTCGAGTTGACACAAACTATTCATGATTCAACGTGATAAAACATTTTCTATAGTGCTCAATATAAACGACGGTATTTAGAGACTACTTATTAAAAAAATCATTTTTTTTTAATTTTAAATTGGATTTCACAACTTATCAACTATAAGGGGTGTAAAATAACTAGGAATGTCAATGTGTCATGCCGGCTCGTGGCTAGGCCGAGCCCCATTTTGGGGCGTTGGCTCGTGCCTGTGTCACGTGGGTTGAGCCATGTTTTAAAAAAAAAAAGATTAAAAAAATTAATAAGAATTAAAAATTGGCTTGGCTCGTAAAGGCCCGAGCCTAACTCGGCTCGGCTCGGCTCGGGAAAAAGAAATTCGAATCATTTTTACTTGAGTTGTGCCCGAGCTTTGAGTTTCGACTCGATTTGTTGACACCCTAAAAATAACTCGAGTTGACAGGGCTATTCGTGCCTTGACCTGATATGGACCTTTTTGTTTGGGACAAGCTAGCTAGTGTAGAAAATTGTGAAACCTAGCATGATGCATAGGCACGAGTAGTGCCAAGCAAGACCATTGGGCCCAACGTTTTTATTTGAAAGCAGGTTTTTTATTATTTTTTAAAAGAAAAAAACAAAAATAGAAAGGCTCGAGCAGGAGAATCCATACATCCCAATAAATTCGACAATAATCAATTTACACTCCTACCAATAATTCATGAAATTTTTGGGAAGAGGTGGTATGGAGATAGAAAAGAATAAAAGAGATGCCCCTTTCACAGACAGATGAAAAAGAAATGGGAAAAAACAGCTGGTGTGGATTGTCTCTTAGTGCAGAATTTGGCTTGTAAAATAGCTTAGAAATTGTTTTCTTTTTGGCTTATGGGTCCCCATCGTGCCCTAATTGGGCCAGAAAATGTCGATGAGAGAAAAATGACGAGGTAGGAAATGAGAGTGGCAAATAATTCTTTGATAATGACAAAATGTGAAAATGACTTATTTCTTGGAAAAGAAGCTTGTGAAAACTGCTAGCTTGGTTAAAAGCTTAAAAAGTGAAATTACTTAAAATTTAATTTTTCAGTTGATTCTAGCCAACTCATGGATCATAATCTCCCTTACATGGGAATATAAACAACACAAAACAAGGCAATTCTTGTTCTAAACACATGCCATATTGAAAGTTTGATGTACATATGAATTTCAATTTTCATAAGTAGTGCAGAATACTCGTAAAGTGAAGTTTCTTTGTCAATTCTTTCTTTTGAAATTTCTACTCATTAAAATGTCAATATTCTAGATTTACCAGCTAAATATGAACTAGGCACTTTTAAGATTCAACTTTGTTCAAATAATCTCAAAAGCAATTCGGATGAAGTGCTATCACTTTGAAAAAGGTGCCCAACCACCTCACACAATTGTTCAACCGCTTCCGAGAGAGTTGGAAGGGCGAGGTGGAGCAGTGTGCGAACCTTGCGCGAGTTCTTAGTTTGTTTTTGTTTAACTTATCTGTCAAATGATCTGTCTAATAGGATGAAACGTAACATATAACATTCATATCATATTTAATCACGACTCAAATTCGGACATAAGTTTTCTTAATTGACATATATTGAATTATAGCGGCATAGTTTATACACAAAATTGGTCCATTCAGATAGAGGTACAAAGAAAAGAGGTGTGTGAGAGCATTGAATGTTATTTCTCAGTCTTTAACTATCTAGAGGTGACATATTCATATATCAACAAGAATAAAACAAAAAGATAAGAAAATAATGTAACAGATTCAAGTCTCTAAGACATTTTCTTTAGGCACGTCACAATCTCCATTACAACTTACATTGGTTCTTGTCCGTTACACAAAGGGGCAATGCAAAAAGATAAAATGCGAGCCATCTAATAATGTAATATATCGTACATTAGCAGGGGCGGACGCAGACTTTTTATGTTGGGGGGCACAATCTAACTTTCAAAAAGTGTACGCAAAAATAATAGATGTTAATGAAATAATTAATTTTTTTTAAAAAAAATGCGAGTTAGACGTTTTTCTTTAAACTTCACGTTTAACGCATTTTTAACTATTTTCGGTATCTGTTTGAACTATTTAATATGCTCATAATGTAATTCTCGAACTAAGCTTCAAGATGATATAAGCAGTTTGTAGATTCGATTAACGTACGATTGTCGTAGAATTTTTAAAATTAACATATTATCGAAATTCAAATTTATTGTGATTTTGACCCTGTTTGGTGGAGATTAAAATCAACTTTTTAATAAATTTTGATAAAAGTTAAACATTTATGGATTTCATGAAATATGTTATTAAAATTATTTGTTAACTTTGATTTAGACTAAAATTTAGATTTCAATTGATACCAAACATGATTTATATAAAAAAGAAAGGGGAACAAAAAAAATGAAAAGCTGGGGGGCACGTGCCCCCAGGACCCCCCCCTTGGGTCCGCCAGTGTACATTAGTGAAATGGTCTGAATATAATCACAGAATAGAGCCAACGAGATGTCGTCTTCTTCTTCTTCTTCTTTTTTTTTTTGTCGTTTTCTTATGTATCTTTAACCTCATATAGACTAGAAAAACGATGATGCTTCAAGAGTTTGCTCCATCCAACCTCAATAAAAACGTGAGATTTCTCATTGAAAGCTGAATGTATTCGCAGATTAAAAACAAATGGCATGATCCATGAAATATATCTCTAACGCGGTCCGAAATTTGACACCAACAATTTTCAAAAAAGATAAATAAAATCGCGTCCATCTATTTTTCGTCAATCAATATTTATAACTCTATTAAGACATCCTAATTTGAAAGTACTCATTATGCGAGTAAATTAAGTGATTTTTTTCTTCTTTAATACCGTGGTACAATACAACTCTATCGAACAAGTCACGAAACCATTCTCTGTTTACTATTTGACTATTTTGGGCCAATGAAAATGACATCTGTAAGCTAAGAAACGATTGATAGCACACTAATTTTTGTCTAGTTCAAAGCACACGAGATGGAAAGTATGTCATCATTACGCACAAAAAAATGGCATAAATCATTTGAAGCATTTATAAATTTCAACCATTTTAGAATTATAAAATTTCATTTCTTTTTATTTTAAGATAGTGATACATAATTCAATGGAAGTAATAATTATAGAGTTTTTACGAAAGTTCGAGGTATGATCGAATCCTCTCTCCATTTTTTCGATGACCAAAAAACTTGTCAACAAACTAAAACGTGAGTTAGGAAATAAAGGATTTGGGCTACTTCATAAAGATTGACCATTTAATGAAATTAAGAGATTTAGTATCATTTCAAGGGATGTGAATGAATTGAGTCGACTTGCGAGCCAAAGGTCATGGCTCGGGGAAGGCTCAGGTAAAAAACGGTTCATACTTTTTTGGCCCAAGCCGAGCTAGAGCTCGGCCAAAAAATCAAGGCTTGGCTCGGGCCTTATCGAGTCGAGTCAGCTTTTTTTTTTTTTTTTTTAGATGTGAAATTCAAATTTTTTTTAACAATATAATCATGTGCAATCTTGAAGGAACTATTTGATGGCTCATGACAATATAATTATGACTTGACAGTACATTGAAATATATTAAAAAAATCTTAACCGAGCCTACATTTCAAAACAGGGGTTGGCTCAAGCTCTGGCCGATGCCCAAAAATAAGGCTCGACTCTCGATTCTCTCAAACTACCGGCCACGTCGGCTCGGACTTTTCCAAGTCGAGTCACGGACGCCGATCGAGTCGACGAGCCAAATTGACGTCCCTAATAGTATCAGAACTCACAATATATAAAATTAGCTATTTAATTAATATAAAATTCAAACGAGTGGTCAATTTTCAAAATTAGCGTTTCCATGGAGCTTGCATAGCATATTATATTATTTCACACATTTTATAATAACAATCAACATATGAAAATGGGAAATACTTATTTTAACGAGGTTGACATTTAAAAATAACCACGCTATAGAGCTACATATAGCTATACATTAAATAATTTATAATACTATACGTATGGATTTGATCATGCCTCGAATATGATAGAAAATATATCTTTATTGGAGCACGTATGTGTTTAAAAGTAAATTAAATGAACTTATTGTGTTAAAACATAATTTTTAAGTTGATTTTTTTTTTTTTTTTTTCATTTTCAGAATTAAGTCTCAACTTATTTTCTTAATGTTACTTTTGCTAAAGAACTCCCCGAAAGATAGCTTTTTATAGGGGACCAAAACTAGCTTATTTGCAGGTATAAAAAGCAAGAGAATCGCTATCTGGCTAAGCTGTATGGAACGGGACAATATTGATAATGCCTTGACATATCACAATCTTTTTATAGAGAAGGACGACCCACATTCGTCAACTATATTTCGACCATCAATATAATTTCAAAGACTATTAATCATCTCAAATTTGTAACGGCTCACATTCGTTGACTATATTTCGACCATCAATATCATTTTCACTACTAATCGTGAAATATTGATTACTTGTAAATTGTGTGAAAATATAATATTCAAATTTAGGGTTCACCTTAGTGAAAAGCTAAAATTCAAATCTCAAATATGTTTCTCTATAATAAAACAACATCAATTATGGAATGCCTAATAGAGATTTGGAAGACCAAAATCAAACATTATTCATGCATGTGCTACTAGGGAGACAAGATTACGTCACATTGTCACAACTCATCAATTCGGCCAAAGATCGATTGTTGACTCATGTTCATGAATAAGGATCGAGTTATGAGTAGCCATGCTATTAACTCAAATCAGATTAACTATTTTTAGTAAAAGTAAAATGGTGGAATGATTGATGGATCAAATTGGATTTGACAACGGGATAAATCAATCGGAGTTTTGGTTGCCTTGGTGACATGTTTGGAAGAAATAATTCAAACATTATTGAGGAAGAAAAATAATTCAGATTTTTTTTTATTATATAATGTCAAGTCTCTCAACAATGCATGACCTAATGATGTTTGAACTCACAAAAGAAATAGATGTTGGGTGGGTGGGGGTGGGGGGGGGGGACCAAAACTAGCTTATTGAAGGTATAAAGCAAGAGAATCACTACCTGGCTAAGCCATACGGAATGTGACCATATTGATAACGGCTCAACACATCACCAGCTTTTTATGGAGAGGGACTCTCAAAATTTTCACAACCCAAAATTTTATTGAGAAATGCTACTAGTTTGAATACACGGAAGATATTTATAGTGCGATATCAATAAAAGGTACGACGATTTTTATATATAGTCCACCCCAATTATAGAAGAGAGTTGAATTAAATTAATTTCAAACTTGGTTTCTTCGCTCATATTTGTCGTTTCAAGAATTTTGTGTGGACACCAATTCATTATTGAATTCATGACCTTTCACATAAGAAACATTGGAATGGGAGCCACTAGCGAAAGTGAAATTATGTGTGTGAATTAGTAGAAAATGCAACACTTGAACTCTTTCAAAGGACAACAAATAGGACAATGTTGCGGTACACACTCTTTTTTACTTAGGCCATGTCCGGTAAAAAAAATTCCAGCTTTGAATCAATTTTTGGACCGTTATTACACAAAATGCGGGGCCCAACATCTCATACCAAAGTCCATTATTACGGCTGAACGGTTAGAATTATAATTAAAATTGATAAATAAGCTCCAACAGACAAGCACTTAAACAATATGGTGGGGACCACACATTTAGGAGTTTTTATTCACGCGGGCCCCACGTTCAGTTCATGTGAGAGGATGTAACATTTTCGGTACAAATAAAATTTCCCCAACAAATATACCACCGACCACGCAATCTACGATTGCTCGATATTTTATTCAATCTAACGTAAAACTTTATTTTATTTAGTAAGAATTACTTTCAATGCCTATAGCAATTCGGTGTAATTTCTTCCAACCAAGTTAGTAGGGTGTTCTGATTTCCTCTTGATATGAACTTTTGAAGCGAGTCATTTGGTAAAAACTCGTAAACAAGAGCTCGTTTATATCCATCAGCACAGTATTCAACTAAGCGAACAACATTTACACGATTGATTCCTCCTATTTTACCAACTTCATTGATGAACTCCTCACCATCTACTTTTAAAAATTTTAAGGATTTCAACAGCAAGAAGAAGTATCTGGTTGGAAAGCTTCCCTTTATACACCGTTCCATAACCTGCTCGGCCGAGGAAATTATCTGTAATTTTCTTGATATCTGCATATGAATATCTCCAAGGCCCGAGAGCCATGTAATCCTCTATAAAGCATTCAATTTATTATTTATTTTTTTCTTATCGCCTTTCTTTCTTTTCGTCATGCTTAGGACTGCACAATGCAATGATAGGAAACAACTCTAGAAGCACGCCTATCACCATACTTGCAACAATTAGTTTCCTTGATATCTTAATACTTTTAGTTCTTATTCGTAGGAAATATCTTAATACTTTTAGTTCTTATTAATAATTACCGAAAACAATAATAACTTAATGGCAGAAAAAGCTAATTTTAAATATGTAGTCATTTAAGAAAGTAAGAATTAACTTGTCCAGGTTGTTTAAAGTCGACGCATTCCGTTTCAGATTCTGTTCCATTGTACGTCAACCGACAATACTTCTCTTTTGCTTCACAATTTTCACAAGATGGTTTTAATCAATGCAGAGGCATTATGTCAATGTCGTGTTTCCCAGTAAAAACATTCATCGGAACATTTGAATTAGACGAGCAATTAAATAATGTGTATCCCTTTTCAATCCCATATATATTTTCTATCTTGAATAAGGAGGTTGATGAGTTTTACAGTAGGAGGCCACTCTGGGAGACAGGATGTTGCCAATATCAGCTGTTCTTACTGTGTAACCAATTTATCATATCAATACTTTTGCTAGTGCTCGTACCACGGCGTTGTTGGGTGATGCTGTCACCGGAAATTGAAGCTCGAACTCGATCTTGTTGCTTTTGCTGCATGATAATTCAAAACTAGGATAGCCACAATGTTCTGGTTGACGACCCCTTTACTCGGAAGGGGAATTTAATGACTGGAACTTACTTCCCACAACTTGTTGGTCGACACTCAAGATCTTGGGATAATGAATATAGTAAGTAGTCTGTTCACGTTTTTAGGAAAACTGTCCGTAAAATCACTTCTAAAACCCATCTTCCCTGGATCATCTTCTTGCTCATTTTACTTTTTCAAATTCAAGTGTTCCAAATTTTAATTATATTTCATTATTTGGAGTTTCTTTCCTTCACTCTTATCTTCTTTCTTATTTTATTCATTTCATGTTTGGACCAATATCATTAAATTGTTGTACTAAAATCTTTGTGCCACTTATTCTTCTACTTTTATTATGTCGACTTTGATTAAATATACTAAAATCATTTTTCTAGTTGAAAATTGGGATTTGCTTAATGAGTCAATTCTCATATGAACAATATACTGTATACTAATCAATTCTTGACAGTACCAACGATTGTTGTTTATAACCCCGACTCTTCTACGTACCAAAGGGTACAATAACTAAAATCAGTTCAACGCGTCACAGTAGCATCGAAAGTAAAGTAGAAGAAGTTATGAAGAAATTGATAGTTTCTTTTCGTACTTTTATCCTTCTGGTTAAGCACATAAATAATAAAATACAAACAATTCAAGATCACATAATTCCAAAAATCAGTAAGTATGTCAACAAGAATGCTCTTGTTTTCAGGTTCCATAATCTTGATTCTACTTCTATCTTGTTTAACCATCTGCAGTGCCCAAAACAACTCAGGTTGTGCTCCTTCTTCTTGTGGGGATATCAACATAAAATACCCTCAGATTGAATGGTGTTTTGCAGGATTAAGGCTATCCATATATCTTTTTCGTGCTCGACTGCCAGAACAATCGAAACATATTGAACTCAAAATCAAGAAAATACAAAGTGCAGGCTATTAATTACAGTGATTACACAGTATGCCTGTCTGATCCAGGCCTAGACGATTACTCTTCTTGTCCAATATATTCTTTTGTGGTATCTGATCTTGACTCTATTGATTTTTATACCTTATATATTGACAACATTGAGATAACATTTCTCAACTGCCTACGCCCTGTAAATAATACATTGTATGTTGAGAATGCTCTCCGCAGTAACAAAAGTACATTTTCCAACTCTTCTCGAGTTTATATTTACATTACTCTTGGGAGTATTACGGTATTGAATTTGGAGGAGCACTGCGCCCTTGACAGGGTGGCTCAGGCCTCAGTTCACGGGGCCTATAAAAGATAACACTACATATGCGAGCATTCATGGCTTGCTGGCTTATGGGTTTGAGGTTAAACGGTATCCTGCAATCTGTGCAGAATGTAAATCGATGAGATGTACTCTGGAGAAGAACCAGATTCGTTGCCCGCAGCACAGCTGCTGTGAAGGCAACCCCTAGCAGAAGGCAGATTTTTCTGTACGTAAGATTGATCATTTTCTTTAAGCTGAATTTTTATTTGAATGAAGTCATGGATGTAGGGGTGTCAATTTCGCTTGTAGGCTTGATCAGCATGTGGTTCAGCACAGGAAAGCCCAAGCTGGCCCAACTCGCTATTTGGTAGCACCAAGTTGAGGCTCTGGACTATCCCATTTAGGGTCGTCAGCCCAAGCCACGGGCCATTTTCAGCTCGTGACAAGCCAAGCCTTTAAAAAAAATTAAATAACTTTTCAGCTGCCTGCAATAGCAGGCTGCCAAATCCCAAGCATCTTCTCTTCGCTCCACTAGGCAGTAACCTTACTATGGGCACTACATGCACTCTAAATATCCTACTAATCATAAATTTTCTTCCATTGTCAACATAATGTTTCAAAGGAAACCCGGCGATCAAATACGATGGTTCTTTCCCTGTAAGTATTTTGGAGTAAAAAAAATTCACCACATCATTCAAAAGTTGATTTAATCAGATTATTTTGGGGAGGGAATTTCCTTGAAAGAGGATTAGCTTTATTCAAGATTAATGAACGGGTTTTACAGATATGGATCTAACATATATCCTTAAAGTGGTGTTATTTAAAAAGGAAAATGAAAGTGCAAAGACACAACTCTACTATTAGATATTTAATGTAATTGGCAAATCTGTGAACAAAAATGATTAAAATTAATATGTTGTAAAAAGTCAATGAGTAATGTGCAATTAGTAAAAATTGTGTTATTTTAGGTCTAGGGTTCGAGAATGAAAAATAAGGAAAAATGGTGCGGAATTTCGTTAGACTGTCGTCAAGGTTTAGCTTGAGCGTTAGAAACAGAAACTGCCTCGTCCGTCGTCACCTCGCCTTCGCTCGAGCGACAACATATCGCTCATCCTTCGCTTGAGCGACAGTTGTTACACCTCATTTTTTAGTCTCTAGAAAGAAGCGTCACGTAAGCAAAAAGTCAACGAGTCAAATAAAGACCATATGAGGTCAAAATATGAAGAAATCAAACAAAACAGAGGCTCCTCAAGTGTCTAGCCGAGGTGCCTAACGAGTGCCCAACGGAGGCTCCCCAAAAAGCTAGCTGAAGTGCCTAGCCAAGGCTCCTTAAATGCCTAGCCGAGGTGCCCAACGGAGGCTCCCCAAAAGGCTAGCTGAAGTGTCTAGCCGAGGCTCCTCAAGTGCCTAGCCGAGGTGCCTAACGAGTGTTTAACCGAGGTTCCCAAAAATGCTAGCTGAAGTGCTTAGCCGAGACTCCTCAAGTGCCTAGCTGAGACTCTACCAGTGCCTAATAGAGGCTCCTCAAATAGCTAGTTGAAGTGCCTACTAAGGCTCTTCATAAATGAAGTCCTATAGGCCCAAACTTGATCCATTAACAACTTGGCCTATCTACATCAACATTTCTCTATAAATATGTAAGTCTCGTTCATAATAAGGTACGTTCTAAAAACCTAACCAATCCCCTCTCTCCCGTATCTTGCACCCTCTTTATATCTTTTATTCGGCCGTTGACTTGACCGTCGGAGTGCAAACGGTCGTCGAACTTTTTTCTTGATCGACAGCCTTTGCCTCCTAACGGCGTGCTACGTGTGCAGGTGATGTCTACGTGGAGGGGACGTTGTGGGATTCTGTTGAGTTCATTTTTTTGGGTGAACAGATTGGCGCCGTCTGTGGGAAACGGTACTTTAACCATGTTATACCACAATAAAAAAGTAACCGAAAAATATAGTTTTTTTGCGGGCTGTTTTCTACTAGAAAACATGGGCAAAGACAACAACCGAGAAAGAAGGGAAATGGCTACTGGGAAGCAGATCAAAAATTTGATGAGGCAAATGACTCATCACTTGATGAACGAAGTTTTCTCTAGCATCTTCTAGCTTGATCAAGTTCACAAAAAAGGAATCCATTATTGCTTTGAGTTTCAAACATAAAAAAAATCAGCAAACAAGGAAGAAAAGTGGCGGATATTAACAATCAAATTTGTGATATTCAAGTTGGGGTGGTGACCAAGAATAATCAAAAACCAAAAATGGGACTTCATCCTCAAATTTCCCTCACATATTCTGCTTTAGCCGATTACACAAAAAGGGGTTTATTCACTTCAAACGCAAAGACCCGTTTATGAAGCTTTCAACACATGCCAACTTTACAAAGCTTTGCCCAAGGTGGAGCAGTTAGGCATGGGTAATGGCATCTTCGAACGGAGAAACAAGGACGAGATTTTATTTGAATGTTTATGTTATACGTAAAGAAGAGTTTAGGAAGGGGCACAAGCAACCTACTCAATGAAATGCCCAGTTCAAATTTCTAATCCGGCGACCTTTGTTCTGACAGCCATTGCATTTTCCTATCTCTGGCGACAATTAGCATTGGACAATACAAAGAAACGTCGGTGAGTGGAGTGTGGACTAGCTTCTATACATGTTGAGCATTAATTTTGATAGAGATGTGTTGCCTATTCAAATGGTCCTTTTTGCTGGCAAAGTGGACTTCACAGCTTGTTGATGGATACTGTTAATACAATTTCAACCAAGATTAAAAACGGTGCAGGTTAGTTTGGGTTTTAAAGGGACTTGGGCCAAAGGTTTATGCATAGTGACTCTTAATGATTAATTTGGTTGGGCCTCATATCTTTGGGGCTTGCCTACGCTTATGAGTTGGATGGGCCCATTACTTTTATTTGATCCAACTAATTTCAATGGACTTGCTAGACACTATTCTCATTTCTAGATCTATTTTCCATGAAATAATTCGTTGCCAATGAGCCTTATTATTGGGCTGCCACAACTTATTCCCATTTAAAGATGGGATAATTACACTAAACCAGCTATTAAGTTTGGACTTTTAAAAAATCAGGTTTTCATATTTTTTTTTTCATTTATCAGGTTTTTATAATTTTAATTAATAATGATATTATAAAATTAAATTAATCTATATACCCACCCTACTACATACCCCATCAAATTTATTTTAAATATAAAACTCAACCATAAACCCTAATTCATTTCATTTCTCCCCACCCCACCTCCCACCGCCTCCTCTACCTTCCCCTCCCCTGCCGGCAGCAAAACGTACACACACAGCACTCGCGCTGTTGGGAATCTGCAGCAGCTTCGCTGCTGAAGCTGCTGCCGGTTCAGCAACGAAGCTGCTGCACTGACAGCAGCTTCGCTGGGACGCTGCTGCCGGTTCAGCAGCGTCACAGCGAAGCTGTGTGTGCGTTTTGCTGTGTGCGGGCGTTTTGCTGATTGTGCTGTGTGCGGCGTGGGTGCTGATTGTGCTGTGTGCGTGGGTGCTGATTGCGGCGTGGGTGTTGCTGCGTGCGGGCGTCGCAGCAGTGTCTGGGGTGTGTGGATGTTGCCAGCGTGGGTGCTGTGTGTGTGCGTTTCTGCTGTGTGTGCGTGGGTCCGGCGAGAGGTTCAGTTTGCTGCCGGCATGAGAGATCTGTGTGCGTGGGTGTGTGGGTGTGGGGGTGGATTTCTGTGCAGGCGGTTTGGGTGGAGGTGGTTATAGGTGGTGCTGTTCAGGCGGCTGTGGTGGTGGTTTGGGTGGTGGTTGTTGGTGGGTGTTTTAGGGATTAGGGTCGGATAGGGATGGGACGAAGTGTCTGTGGCCAACTGTTTGGTCGTTCTGTGACCTGTGACCTTTTATTGTTGATGTATTGTGATTGAGGGACGGGTGCTGCGGATAGGACGAAGAGTTTCTGTGACCAATTATTTGGTTGATCTGTGACCAAGTATTGATGGTGTTTTGGGATTGAGGGACGAGTGTTTGGGTGTATGTGACCAACTATATCGATCTGTGACTAACTATATTGTTCTATGTGACAACTATTTAACTGTGACCTTAAAATTTGTCAATCTGTGACCAATAATATTCTTCATTTGTTAATCTGGGACTAATTAAAAATCTGTGACCTCTGTTATCTATAATTTTTTTTTAACTTGTAACTAAATTAAAAATCTGTGACCTATATTAATTTTAACTTGTGACTAAATTAAAAATCTGTGACACATACTAAATCTGTGATCGACAAATTTTAAAAATATGTGACCTATGTTGGTCGTCGGAGTAATCGCCGTCGCCGGAGTGGTCGTCGGAATAATCACCGTCGCCGGAACAGTCACGGCTACCGGAACAGTGGGGGTGGGGCTAGAGGTGGTGGATGTGGGTGGGGTGAGTTAATTATAGTTAAATATTTAATTTAATATAATTGTAAAATATAATTAATTAATTTTTGAAAAAACTGGTTTTTGCAAATTTAAAATTTGGGACCTGATTTGTGATTTTGGGAAAGAAAAAACCTGATCCATGCATTTTTCCCTTTAAAGATTTATTAACTTTGATTGGGCATCTACTTCTGTTTGATGAGATTGGAATTTAATTGGGCCAAAATTATTCCTTTATTATTTTAATCTCAAATGTTGTGGCTTAATAAATTTTGGGTGATGCAAACATGCCTGTCACTTGAGTTAATTACAATCTGGGCATATTGAGGCCTGAATTATGACTTATCTCTATTTGGCTACTAAAGACAATTTTACAACTTGGTCTTTAGAGTTTGAAATTAAATTGGGCCAAACTTTATCCATCATTTGAAAATGGTTAAATGGAGTTGTCCATCTGCTTGAGAAAAGTGCTCAACCAATTATTATGCTACTAATTGTTCAAATTCCTTTAAAGGACATTCTGGTATTATTTTGTGATTCTTGCACAATGTTGTAAAAATGGAGCATAATGATTTCCTAGTTTTGCACGGACACAAGATAGGGAGGAAATTAAGAATTACGACTATGAACACTAAGTGTTCAACAAAATACATGCTTGGTTTTCTCTTGTTCAAAGGCTCCATTGATCATGCTATTTTTCTCAAGGCGAGCCTTAGCACGTGAATATTTCTATTATTCGAGGCAAGTTTAAGACCTCACACGTTCGAGGCTAGCTTGTAACACCTCGCATAATTGAAGGCGAATCCATAAGTCCTCACTCATCAAAGCTAGCTCGTGGTTTTCTTATCTATTGAAAGCGAGCTCCAACTCGTGGTTTTCTTATTATTGAAGTCTAATGTCAGCTCGTGAAATTCTTATTATCGGAAGTATCATCTTGAAGACCTCGTTCTTTGAATAAAGGAAGAGATGATCTCTTGAAGACCTTGTTCCTTGAATAAAGGAAGAGGCAGTCATCATTCTTTGAATAAAGGAAAAGACAAATCGCCATATGTTTATCCTTGGCCTCGCAAGATGCTTATTCTTCGTCTCTCACTATCGTCGAGCCTAGCTATAAGACCTCGTCATTTCGAGGCCTTTTATAAGACTTCAATAGTTCGAGTTCTATACACGGGATGTTTATTCCCCGCCTCGCCAGATGTTATGTCTGGCTTCGCGAGATGCTTATTCCTCGCTTCTCATTATCGTCGAGTCTAGCTGTAAGACCTCATCATTCCGAGGCCTCTTATAAGACTCCGATAGTTCGAGTTCTATACGCAGGATGTTTATTTCCCGCCTCGCCAGATGTTATGTCTGGCTTCGCGAGATGCTTATTCCTCGCCTTTCCCTATCGTCGAGTCTAGCTGTAAGACCTCGTCATTTCGAGGCCTCTTATAAGACTCCGATAGTTCGAGTTCTATAAGTGGGATGTTTATTCCCTACCTTGCCAGATGTTTATGTCGGCTTCATCCTCGCCTCTCACTATTGTCGAGCCTAACTGTAAGACCTCGTCATTTCGAGGCTGCTTATAACTCCGATAGTTCGAGATCTATACGAGAGGTGCTTATTCTCCACCTCGCCAGATGTTTATGTTTGGCTTCGCAAGATGCTTATTCCTCGCCTCTCACTATCGTCACTATAAGACCTCATCATTCCGAGGCTGCTTATAACTCCGATAGTTCGAGATTTATACGCGAGGTGCTTATTCCCCGCTTCGCTAGATGCTTATTCCTGGCTGCTTCGCGAGATGCTTATTCCTCGCCTCTCACCATCATCGAGCCTAACAGTAAGACCTCGTCATTTCGAGGCTAGTTTATAAAACTCCGATAGCACTATTGTTGAGCTCAGTTGTAAGACATCGTCATTCCGAGGCCCACTTATAAGACTCCGATAGTTTGAGATTTATTCGCGGGATGTCTATTCCCCGCTTCGCCAGATGTTTATCCCTGGTTGGAGACCTCGTTCCTTAAAAATGGAAAAGACAATTATCCAAAGACCTTATTTTCCTAAAGGAAGAGGCACTCTTGAAGACCTCATTCATAAAGGAAGAGGTAGTATCTAAAAGACCTCGTTCCTTGAATAAAGGAAGAGGCACGTTCCTTGAAAAAAGGAAGATGGTGTCTACCCTAGCCTCACGAGATGTCTATTCCTCGCCTCACACTGTTATAGAGCTTAGCTATAAGGCCTCATCATTTCTAGGCTGCTTACAAGGCTTCGATGGTTCGAAATGAGTCACCAGCTCGATATTCATTCCTCGCCTTGCGAGATGTTGCACCACGGCTGCATTTATCTTCTAAGAGCTCGTCATGCCTCTATATTATGGCTGCCTATTTTTTAGAGTTGTGCTTCTATTGCAACTATGTTACATCTACTCATCTTCAGAAAAATTACATTATCCCCTGCATGGATAAATCATCCACCATGGAGGAAGCCCTTGACATGGATGAACCATCCACCATGCAAATATGTTATTTACCGCTTCGTACGGAGGGGATGAACTACCTCAATACCTACGATGACGATACCTTTCATGGCTGGATCAAACACCATGGAAGAAGCCCTCGACATGGATGAACCATCCACCATGCAATGATTTTATTTATCGCTTCGTACGGAAGGGGTGGGCCCCTCAATACCTAAGATGACGATGCCTTCCATGACTGGATCAAACACCATGGATGAAGCCCTTGTATAGAAGAGTAAACCCCTTGCAAGGAGGTAAAAAATATATACAGTAAATAAAACAAGCAAAAGAGCTTCAAAAAATTGGGACCCCAGCTCTCTTTGTCAAATGTTCAACAAATATTTGAGGTTCATCGCTTCGGACAATAGAGACCTCAATTCCCTTCATAGAACTTCAGCAAAATGTTTGAAATAGACAGCTTCGGCACATAAGGACTTCAGCTCTGTCAAAATTTCTGTAAATCATGAGGCCAATGACTTACCCAAGGGAAGAGTCACTCTCTCAAAGACTTCATTCCTAAAGGAAGAAACACTATTTTGAAGGTTACCCTCCATACGAAAACTACTTATCTCAATTTTACTTTCAAGTCCATGCATTACATAAATAATCATATATAGACTTGGGGGACTATTGTTACATCTCATTTTTTAGTCTCTAGAAAGAAGCGCTACATAGTAAGCCACGTAAGCAAAAAGTCCATGAGTCAAATAAAGACCATATGAGGTCAAAATATGAAGAAATCAAACAAAACCGAGGCTTCTCAAGTGCCTAGCCAAGGTGCCTAACGAGTGCCCAACGGAGGCTCCCCAAAAGGCTAGCTGAAGTGTCTAGCCGAGGCTCCTCAAGTGCCTAGCCGAGGTGCCTAACGAGTGTTTAACCGAGGCTCCCCAAAAGGCTAGTTGAAGTGCTTAGCCGAGGCTCCTCAAGTGCCTAGCCGAGGCTCTACCAGTGCCTAACAGAGGCTCCTCAAATAGCTAGTTGAAGTGCCTACTGAGACTCTTCATAAATGAAGTCCTATGGGCCCAACCTTGATCCATTAACCACTTGGCCTATCTACGTCAACATTTCTCTATAAATATGTAAGTTTCATTTATAACAAGGTACGTTCTGAAAACCTAACCAATCCCATCTCTCCCGTCTCTTGCACCCTCTTTATATCTTTTGTTCGGCCGTTGACTTGATCGTGGGAGTGCAAACAGTCGCTGGACCTTTTTCTTGATCGGCGACCTTTGCCTCCTAATGGCGTGCTCGTGTGCAGGTGATGTCTACGTGGAGGGGACGTAGTGAGATTCTGCTGAGTTCATTTTTTTGGGTCAACAACAGTGCAATCCGAAAAAAATTAAATTCGTTTTTTTAGATTTTTTGTCCAGCCCATTCAATGCAAAAACCTAACCTATAAATACCAAACAACACAAAACGGTTTTCCTAACGTTGATTATTAAGCAAACACTTGATTTTCATATTTATCTTCATCAATTATCATTCAACTTTATTATTGACATAGTAAATTGTTCTGGCGGTGAGAAAAACATCAATTTCACAATTCAAATACCAAACTGCTGATTCCTTTATATCTATCAGTGTTTTTGAAGATCAAGGAAATGTGATTAGAGTTCCAGTCATTGAAGAACACGGTGTTCTTCGTGCATTTAAGAGAGATAGATGATTTCACAAAGCTATGAGTTGCTGTAGGAGAGGGCATTCCAGGGGAACTTTGGAAATTGTAGGTGGGAGTTGGTGTAGGAGTACAAAAATTCAGGAGAGCTGTTGGAATTGCAGTCAGAAGGTCAAATAGTACGTGTCGTCGTCTAGTCTGAAAACTGTATGTAAGTTATAAATCGTTTACGGTGGATTGTTGACTGACAAAGTGTCCAGAGTTTTCACCCAATTGAGTTTCTCCGTGATTAATTCTTGTGTTTATTTATTGTTTACATAATTGCAGTATTTTAACATAGAAATAATTGAACTGCATAATTAACCATCTAGAAAATAATTAATAACGACTTGTTGTTATTTAATTATTAAGTCACTTTAATTTCGCATAAGCACCTATTCACCATCTCTGAGTGTAGTTAGGGTTGAACCTCGTATTTTCACCTACTAAACGACTTTTTTCATATGACACGCTTTCATATTGCATTTAAAATGTATAACATGTTTGTTTCATATCGTCTCTTAATAAACAAATATGTATATTATGGTATACATTTAGCACAATGGAATTTAATTTGGTTGGGAGTTTGTCATGTAAGATTGCTAATTAAATTATATTTTTGTGAGAAAGAATTTCAACCATTGGTATTTAGCTTTGCTGAAATTATTTGTTGGTAACTATCGACGTAGAATTTCATTAGTAGTTCATCGTAATAATCGATAATTAACTATTAAGTAGGAAATTATGGGGAGCTTTCACAAAATATGGACGACAATATGGCCCTGTTTGAGTCATATTTTTTATTCGTTAAAATGAAAAATATGACCGTTATCCATCACATCAACATTAAAATTCAAATTTTCTATCTCTTGTGTGGAGCCCATGACAGTTATTTTTCATTTCCATTCTCATTATAACTCCTATTTTGTAGATATAAAAATTAGAATTTTAGTAGATTTTGATAAACGTTGATAAAATGTGTGGTTCAAAATCATATAAAATTTGTAGTTAAAATTAATTGTTTACTTTAAATTAAATTTGTAATTCAAACCATCGCGTTATAATACACAATCATGTACGTCACCGATATTAGAGTATCTCTAAGAGACTATAAATATGAGATGCTCTATATTTTAAAGAGTTAATATTTAAAATCATGTTCCAAGAGACTATTTAAGAAGTTTCAATTTTCAATGTAGGAAAACAATAAAATAATATAAAAAAAGTTAGTTAAAATAAAAGATAAAGAAAAATAATAAATATTTTTTGAAAGTAGAAAAATTAAGTGCTAAATATAAAGAAGTTATTGAAATATTTCAAAATTTTAACTCTTTAAAATTATAGATACTTTTTAAATGATAGAATATACTCCTTCAAAATAGAGGACCTTTTAGAGATGCTCTTGCTAGACGCTATAACGGAAATTTATTACACGTAGCACGACACACTCCTCGGAAAGCAGAGTGCGCACAATAGCAATTGACTCCCTGGTGCGCCTTGCGCGGATGCACAGAGTCTGAAATACGAAGGGCTTCTCATATATACAACACTCATTTACAGTGTTGCACCATTTCTCTCTCCAAACCCCTCTTTTCTCTCAAAAACTGAAAACCCTTCTCTTTGCCTCTGCAAATACGAAAAACCATTTCTACAAAGTTCTGTTTAGTGTTTAAATAAAGGTATGTTTGTGTTTGTGTTTGTGTTTGTGTTTGTGTATGTATGACAGGACGAGGATGAATGTACGTTTAGTTGTTTCATCTAACCATGCAAACGTGATTGTGTGTGTGTGTGTGTATGTATGTATATATATACATACACACACACACTTTTGTCTTTACGAATTCATCTCCAAATAGAGTCCATTGCTTTTTTTTTTTGGTCGTCAAAATCAGATTTTTTTGGTTCTGTGTTGTTTGGTTGAGAGTTTGTAGTGTATACATTATGGGCTTATTTTTATGATTGTATACATCGTGTTTTAGTTTTGTCTGTTGTTTCTTAAGAGTTCTCCGGTGCATCAAGAATCGCAAACTTTAAATCAAGATTTCTTGTTTACTTTTTGGATTTTTCTGATTCTGTGTTATTTGGCTGAGGGTTTATCATGTGGGCTTGTTAATGTATGTGTCCATTTCGTTTTAATTTAATTATTTTTGTTCCATTTGACTTCTTTCATGCATTAAGATCACAAATTTAAAATCAAGATTTCTTATTAACTTTTTAGAAGGATTTATAAAAATGAAAATTTTTCTGTGCGTAAATGTGACCCGGCTGCTTCTTTGAGCGAGAATTGTGAAAGCTTTTCTGTTCGTGAAAATTTTTAGGTTTTGTACGAAAGGAATATGATTAGGGTGTCTATATACACGCCCGGCCCGGCCCGGTATCCGGGCCTTCCGAGCTCTCCTTCGGGCCTGACCACTGTTGTATGTTTCAAGTGCCTTAATTATATGTCGTGACAACTAAAATGTGAAGGGGTCGTGTGAATTTTTGTTACTTAGATAATATAACATTTTCTCCTTTCCTTCTTTTGATGCAAGCAATCAACTTTTTACCTCCAAATATGCAAGTAATTATATGCACATCATTTTAATTTCGTTGCTCAGCGAGAGATGGACTCAAGAACACCTCCTAGTAGAGGGAGTAAGAGGCCTACTGAAGATTCCAGCTCTGAGAGGGCAAGAAAGAAGCCAAATGAATGTATTAAGAATGAAGACGATGATCTTGGTGTTGATAAGATTTACAAATTTCGGGTTCTTATGCCGAATGGTGTGACTCTGGGGGTTAAAGTCCGTGCTTTGTTCAATCATATGCCTCTTGACAAGTTTGTTGACGTTGTCAAGAATGCGTATGCCAAATTTGTAAGACAGACAATGTCTCAAAAGCCGAGAAGAAGAATAAATTGGACGAGCCCAGAATTTCATTTTACAGATGCATATGAGAAAACGATAAGAAATATAGTGAATTTTAAGAATTTTAAGCCGAACGAGTGGCACATAATAAGGCTTCACGTGAGATTCTGTTTTTGAAATCAATTCTAGTTCTATTTTCGTTTTTGTTTCATGATTTTAATAACTGATGTCTGTTCATTTTGATGTAGGATGGGTCTGATGAAGCTGATACATATGAGGTATTGCATTAAAAAATAATGTTATGTAATTATCAAGTGCCTTTGTGGGGATGCTTTGATTAAGTGAATTATGTGCCTATTTTGGGATTGTTTAATCGTGTAGTTCTTGATTGTTTTGTAGAACATGTGGGACCTTACTCCAGATACAGATTTATTGAAGGAGTTGCCGGAGGAGTATACATTTGAAACAGCCCTTGCTGACTTGATAGTAAGCTTGGAATATAGTTTACCCATTCATTCTTCATGAGTTCGACACTAAAGCCTCTCAACTGTTTATCAGGATAATTCCTTGCAAGCTTTATGGTCTAACGAAAAGAATCAGAGAAGATCAATAAGGTATGGCATTCCAATGTTGGTTTGCTTGGTTTTCAAAAATCTCTTGTTTTAATCAAGTTTTTTTTTTTTTTACTTTGGTCTGTGCATGAGAAACTATAGTGATCGATAAACTTCAAAGGTTACATTTAATAAGGCTTGTATTATGGAATGTATGATTGAGATGTAAAGGATAAATAAGAAATTCAACTCTGGTATTTGCTGAAGGAATATAGTTTTGGCAAGATAGTTCAATTTTTTAATTTTAGTTGAAAGTCTAGGTATCTGGTGGTTGTATGCGCTTTCATCATGTTTCAAACTGAATATTGTGTTGTTCATTTTGATTGAATGTCTTTGGCCTATATTAATTTGTCTTGGACAAGAGTAATCCCTTGCAAATGTTAAAATCTGATAAATAATTTTGTTTTATCTCCAGTGTTGATGTGCAAAAGAGCAGAATCTCAATTTTTGACACAGGCCCAGGAATGGATGGCAGCGACGAAAACTCGATAGTACAGTGGTATATTATTAGCTGTAATGGGAATCTTAAGTTTTACTTAATACAAATATGGTCCATAATTATGGCTTCTACAAAAGTTTGACTCTTTCTTCCCCTCATTCTCTTTTTGATGGGAAAAGTTTGGATGTTTCTAACAGCTATAATTTCTATTAATTGTAACCAGGTTAATTTTTATACTTTTGAATCAATGTCTTCATCACAGTTACTATTTGTTCCGAAATAGTAGTACCATCAATGGGAAATATCATTCTTAATAGATTGGAACTTAATGAGTTATGGGCGCATACTTTTAAATGAAGCATCTAGCAGTATAGCTATGAGGGAACCTAACCTATCTATCACGATGACTGGATCCTCTTTCTTAAAGATGTGCACTCACTTGCCTTTCTTTCACTTAATTACTGTCAGTCTGTATCCACACGATGCCTTTCCCTTCGCTCAGTGTTAAGTAACTTCATATGCAAGCATTCATATCTACCGATTGTTACTTCATCAACATTGCCATATATGTCACTGATTTATTTTTTCCATGTGTTTTGCTACCATTTTACTTTTTGCAGGGGAAAGATGGGGGCGTCTCTGCACAGATCATCAAGAGGACTCGCCATAGGGGGTGAACCACCATACTTAACGGTAACGGATTCCTAAAAAATATTGGACTAATGTCTATTTAATATGTTAATATTAGTTACCATGTGATGGCATGTGTAGCAAACTCATTTGAATGGTGTAACATCCAAGGAGTAGAGTAATTTTTTTTATTTTTTTTTGTCTTTATTAATGTCTCTGCAGCCCTTCTTTGGCATGTTTGGGTATGGCGGAGCCATTGCAGCAATGCACTTAGGAAGGTATGACTTGCATAAGATATGTTATTGCCTTTTTCTTTAATCATGAAAGAAAAGATTTCATACTGGAACCACGTTCACTTCCATTCTTTCTCTTGTACTCTAGGCGAGCTGTAGTTTCCTCCAGGACCAAGAACTGTAAGAAAGTGTACATGTTACACCTGGAAAGAGATGCTTTAATAAGTTCTTCCAGCTCAGAACAAAGATGGAAGGTAGTCTACTTAATTGCAATTTTCTTCTCTTAATAGTCAATTTTTCTTCCTTTTCTCTTTTCTGATCTTTATTACTTTTAATGAAGGCCAATGGTGGTGTCAGAGCTGCTTCGGAAGATGAAATAGAAAAATCATCTGATGGAAGCTTCACAAAGGTAACTTTTTCTTTGTTATTCTTCTCCTTGTTGTCTAAATAATTCAAGGTTCAACTTTGGTTATGTATATATATTTTACCTTGTTAAACAGTATCTATTTCTTTATTTTAAACACTTTCTATCTGACAACATATTTATTTAGTGTTTTACTGATCTCATTCTCCTTGAATCAATACCCTTTGATTGTAGAAGAATATGTGGAGCAGAGCACTCTTTCCAATTTCCTTAATGAAAATGCTTTTAATTTATAGTGTACATAATGCTGCTTTCAAAACTTCTGGGTTTTTTTCCATTCATGCAATCATATTTTTAAACAAGGGAAATCTAATTGAAATATTAAATTCTAGTAATATTTTACTCCTTTGATCTATTTTTGGAAAGAGAAAGTGAAAATATTATGAACGCTGTTTGTGTGATTGTAGGAGGAGAACTTATCTTTTGAATGAATTGCATGTTTCCATAAACTTTTGATGATCTTTCTAGCACTATATTGGATTAGCCTTTCTATGTCAGCTACATTTATTGTGGAAGCCTTACCATGATGGATAACTACAAGAATGCGTATTGCATAGAGATTCCATGAAAGTTATGACCATCATAGAATTGAAATCTTTCCATGACGGTTGTTATTATTGTCATGGAATCTTTTATTTTATTTTTAAAAAAACCGAAGTGTTTCCATGATGGCTAAACATGTCACCATCATGGAATGCCATATTTTATGACGAACAAAACTTTACACACCACACGGGTAGCCCCGTGGCCATTTTATAATACCATGACGGCACTATTTGATGAGTAATTGCTATGTTATTACTAAAGTCTACTCTTCAATGGGATATAGCACTTAATCTATAATAGAAAACCTTACCATGATGACTGAATCTTTACATGCCAAATCTCCATACAACATACTAACTTTTTACAACCCTTTGAAGTTTGGCATTTTATTTTCTATATGTTCAAGGAATTGAGTTTCCTGCTCCTAAATGAGGTTGGTAATGCTGGTAATAATATTGTGAAATCAGATAGGTTTACTGCAAATATATAATAAGATCTGTTACTTTTATGAGTTCTTTCCTTTTGTCTCGTGAACACAAAATGTTAATTGAGCCCTGGTCAAACTTTGAGTTCGCTACCATATAAAATTCGCAAAAAATTGCATGAAATTCCAATAAGGAAGAATCAATATACAGAAATCATTATTTGAATATTTGATGCTACCTCAGATAGTACAACTTGGCTTTGATAGTAACTGCTGTTTACATATTGGCAGGTTGAGATATTTGAGCCTAAAATGGGTACTCTAGACGTATCAATACTCCAGTGCAAGTTGAAGGACATTTATTTTCCTTACATTCAGGTTTTTTGGCACATTGTTTAGCTCTATTGGTTATTGCTGTCATCTTTAAGACGCATGAAAGTATAGTGCTTTTTGAGTGATTATTTTTTATGTTCTTGTTTAAGCTGGAGGAGGAGATGTAGTTGATAACGTTAGTTTTGTAGTGCCAAAATAATACTTATTCCTTGAAGAAAGTCAACCTATTCATGTATATGCATTCAAAAGTTTTCGTATGTGCTAGTACAGATCATTTTCCTGATATATGAATTGTTGTTGATGAAGAAATGCATAAAGTTGTTTCTCGTATGTTTTATTTATTTATTGTTATTGGACAGTGTGATGAAATGTCTGGAAAAACTGGCCGGCCTGTTGAATTTCAGGTTAGATTTAAGAATCATTGTTTCTCTATTCTTTGATAATGTTTACATATCCTTGTGTATCTTCTTGCTTAAAGCTTTACAAGAAGCATTCATTATGTTTCTTTTGGAGTAATCCATATACATGCATTCATAGCTTCCACCAAGTGGCTTACAACTGTCTACTTGCACATTTGTCTAGGGGGAATTTGAGCTTATGAACCTAGGGTCCGTTTGATTGCAAAGGTGGAACTTGGGTGGAAAATGTTTTACAAGGAATTGAATTGCCTAGAAAATGTTTTACTGAAAATTGTAATTAATTGTGTTTGATTGGTATAATTTTTCACGTGGAAAATATTTAAATTTTGAATCTTTTGGTATTCGTTTGACTTTGTTTTTTATGAAAATTGTCTATTAAAGGAATATTTTTTTTTCCAGGTGATAAAATTTATTTTCATAAAAAAAAAAAAAATCAGAACTTGGAAAACCTTTTCCCACCACTTATGAGGGAAAAGGTTTTCCACAAAAGCCTTGAAAATGTGCACGTGTGGGGGGAGATGGGAAAAAGTTTTGCCAAGAAAATTAACCCTATCAAACACCTAAAAAGTTAGAAAATGGAAAACCAGTTCCATTTTCCATGGAATTTCCACCCTATCAAACAAGGCTTTAAATTTGTTTCACAGTGCATTGTCCTATGACTGACCAAGTTAGTGCATCTTTCTATGAAAGGTTTTTTGATTGAGAGTGCAGATTCCTGATGCTGGATCATTATTGATTTCATACATCATGACAACACTGTTTAGCCTGACCTTGACATGTAAAGGCTTCTTTATAAAATAAGAGTAACTTGTTGATGTGTATGGATTTTTTTTTCAAGTAGAACTAAAGTAACTAGGTGAGCTCTTGTGTGTTGTATTTCATACTTCTCATTGGATTAAGCTTGAGGCTTGCATGTTTTGGTTCTGTGCACATTAATGCTTTGTGATTTCATTTAAACTTTGAGATTTTATGTAGGTCAACGAAACCGATTTAGCTGTAATAGAAGGGGGAGAGATTGCTATAACAAACCTGAACTCCTGCAACGGTCCTGATTTTGTAATGGAACTTCAGTTTAAATGTAATATGGATACAACTTCTACAGTTGGTCAAAGTAAGACCTTTTTTCCTGTCAAAAAGGTTATCATATAAAATAAAGGCTTATTAAGCATGATCAATGTACATGTTTCCTTTATTCTACAAGAATTGTTAATGTTTGCATTGAATTCATTAGGGGAAAGAATAATCCAAGAAGCAAATGCAAGGCTGAAGTGTGTTTACTTCCCAATAATTGAGGTACTACTAGGTTTTAATTCTTGGCCTTTGATTTATGGAACTCTGTTAAGTCTTTTCAACCAAATATGTGTTTGGTTGATGACAGGGTAAAGAGAGCATTGAAAAGATTTTAGACAAGCTGAAAGAAGATGGGCTTGGAACTGGAGAAAGTTATGAGGGATTCAGTCGGGTGTCTATTCGGCGGTTAGGTCGACTACTGCCTGATGCTCGTTGGGTTAGTTGATCAGAATTTTATATTTCTTTTTATCTGAAATGCAGTCATTTTAGTTAAATTTTCTTTTCATTTTCACAGGCTTGGCTTCCTTTCATGGAGCCCAGGCAAAAAATAGGTGAAAGAGCTCAAATTTTGAAGAGATTGAGCTATAGAGTGAAATGCTTCATAGGTAAAAGCTTCTAGTAACTTAATAAACCTATCACTACCTTAGAGTATCCTCAATTTTCAACATACTTGCCTGTATCAAATATATATTCTCATCGAAAAATGTGTTTGCAGATATGGATGCTGGTTTCAACCCAACACCTTCAAAGGTATGAATTTTCATTAACATCCTAAAATTTGATGCTTTAATTTAATTAACAAATCTCATTTGACACAACAAATTTCAATGTTTTTTACGTAGCTTCGTTTGGTTGTGTCTTCCAGACGGATTTAGCACATCACCATCCTTACAACACTGCATTAAAGAATTTTGGTAACAGGGCACTTGATATCGAGAAAGGTAATGCTGTTGGTTAACCATAATGTGGGAACTAAATTTTGTTGCTTTGATTTTCGAAAGAAAGAGAGAAGCTGGTTTCTGTATTTTATTTTGAATCTGAACATCATGCTTTTAAGCAGAGGTACAAATCAAAATATATAGATCTGGAAAGATATTGACCCCTTCTCAGCTGGAGAAACAATATCAAGATTGGATTTTAGAAATGCACGATCGTTATGATGAGGAAATTGATAGTGGCGAGGACCAACCCACATTAGTCATCGTTCCTCAAAAGAACAAAAAGCTTGGCATTTCTTCAGATGGTACACTTAAATAAAAAAATAAAAAAATTATTGCTGCCTTATATCCTGTAATTACATAATTTTAGATTCAGACACATTTCTATTAATGCTTTTGCATGCTATGCAATAATAAATTTATGATTAGTTGGTGATACACATGGTTAAACTCTTAGTTGTGAGGATTCATAAAGTGATAAAGCGGAAAGGAACGTCCTGGGAAGCAGGTCAGAAGATTAAAATTCTGAAGGGTGCATATGCTGGATGCCACAAGACCAATGTGTATGCTACATTAGAATATATTGTCCTTGAAGGGCTCCAAGGGGATTCTTGTGGTAAGTGCACATGATTGGCAAATGATTGTTGCAATTTTGATAGTCTGGTGTACTTTTTATACGTAATTTGAAGGATATCCACTTTCTGAGAGGCAATATCTTAAGTGAGTTGCAGATATACAATGTTTTATTTTGGCATGAATGCACACCATACGTTCATTAGGTTTTTAAAAAAAACTCTGCACGTATCTTGATCATAACTAGAACTGTTTAGGACTTTATATAAATTTATTTTCTATTACTCAAATAATCTAATCATTTTATTAAATTATTGTAATAGGCGAGGCCCGTTTGATTTGCAGGTAAGTCATTTTCTAAATGTGCTGATTTAAGGGATTTTGGCATCTAACTAAAATTTCTAACAATCCTTTCATTACTGTTACTGATAGGCCACTTGATCTACCAGAGGACCAAGGTTGCCTCCTTTCAGTCGACAATGGAAATAACTTCATAGATGTTCGCGGTTCTCTGTCGTTACCGATCAGTGTGATTGATTCTGGAAAGGTTAATTAGTCATTCAGTTCAACATTGTCGGTATTCAGATTTTTCCTTATTTTTCTGTCCACCAGCAGATGTTTTACTAGCTTATTACGCCAAAATGTTTCTAAATATAGCGTCCTTGAATGCAGTGTATTGCCATTGATGATACCGAGTGGGAGAACCAAATTAAGAAAGCATGTCAAAAATTGCCTTCCATCATTGATGTACTCAGCCTCTCCAATTGTCAAGAATTGGAGGTTGATGGGGTTAGTTGAAGCAGTTTATTTTTCTCTACTTCTGAACATATTTTCTAGAGATATCATTTCTTGATTCTCAGTACGAATAAAGCTAGATTTCCAAATTACCAAGAATGCAGCAAGTAGATAAATGAAATTTTTAGTTACTATTCTCCTAGATAAGGATAATTGAGTTCAGCTGTTTTTTCTACCATTTGGCTTGGTAAATCTTTTTCAAGCTCATTTTATGGATTCATAAATCAGACATGCTGTATAGCATATTTGGAAACTAGCTTGATTGTGCTCGAAAAGGTTGAAATGATGTGTTAGAAATCCTGATGATAAGTCCATTAGAGTCGTGATATTCAAAGATCACAGATGATTTGTAAACAGCCTATATTACAAGTTGTCTACTTGTAATCAACACACATTTTAGCATTAATTTGATAATAAACTACTTGATAAAAGATCAAAGTTCATGCTGAAAGGAAATAAATGCATCCTGATTTGAGCATTACTGTAGAGGAACACATCAGCCTAAGGATACACTTGGTTTGGTTTTTCTCAAACTTTCCCCTTTAAGCTATGACGAGGAAGAAATGGAACTAATTCTATTAAATTTATGAACGTACTTTTTTGTTCATTGTTTAACGTTGTCTTCCTTTGCAGGCATTACCAGTTGATGACATAGAAGCTGGATATGCTCTTCCGGCGAAAATCATTGCAGTCGTTCGTCCAAAGGCTTTCAATTCTAATAAAACCCCCGAAAAATTGAACCAAAAGTTCATTGTTCGAGAAAATTTTGAAATGAATTTGGAAGTCAAATTCCAGCCTGATGACGGGACTGTTGGAAGTGTTAATCATGTTTATTCTGGGAGAGTAACCCCTTCATCATACAAGGGGTTTCATGGTTTGTACATATTTCCTGTGGGATCGAAATTATCCCACTTATTTCAGAAAGCTGGAGTATATACGTTTTCATTCTCTCTTGTAAGTAATATACTTTTACCTGGTCTTTTATATCATGTGCTTTTAATGCAAGGGATCCATCTCTGATCCTGTATTTGCTACATTTGGATTTTATTTGTTAGAAAGAGCTGAGGGAAGTCAGTTGTAAAAGACGAGTGCGAGTAAAGGCATTGGCTGAGGTTGATTGTTGGAAAGTTTTAAGTGAGAAGCGCAAGGATATTAAGATAAGGTAAGCTGCCTATCTCTTAAGTTTGTGATCCATATAATTTATTGGGTTTGCCCAGATTAATTCTTTCTGCTATTGCTGATTTATTACAAAAAATATCTTTTATAGTTATTACATCTTTATTTGTTCATAAAATTGTGGAACTTCACTTGTTTTCTTTCTTATATGGAATGATCAAACCTTCTATCTTATTTACAATGATAATCTTGCTGGACTGAATAATCATAATTATTGGACAGGATTGGTTCGCATTTCCCCTCTCTATTTGTAGCATGCTATGATAGATATAGCAACCGTATTCCATTCACTTGTGAGCCAGAACTGACTACCAGGCTCCGCTCAAACAGCGATTTTCTTGCTCATACATGTAGTATGTATGTGGATTTAACACTTGATAAATTAACTATGGAAATTAAGGTAGTTTCACTTGCTTTCTGAAACTATTTTGCTTATAGATCTTATGCTAAAATGCCTCGATTCAAAAATAGTGACCTCTGTAGGATATCTCGGTGATAAGCAATGAATTGGATAAGATTTGGCCAAGTTATGATGTCTCATTTATCATAAGCTCACTAGATGAAAAACACTCGGTGGCTATTGCGTGTCAAGGTATTCTAAATTGTTGTAGAAACAAAATATACAAGACATACAAATTAATTGTTTTATTTTACTCTTGATATTCGCTGGTTAATTTCTCACCCAAACAACACTACGGTTAGTCGTTCCTGGAGCTCCACAAACCGTCAAGGTAAATCCAACAGCATCAAGCAGAAGATTGCTTCCAGGACAGATAATCAAAGAACTTGTATTAGAGGTATGCTCTTGGTTATCGTCATGACCCATTATTATTATTCACCCTATGTTTATGTGTGACACAAATTCGTACTTATTATTCAGAAAAGTTTGGAAAAATATTTCACCATGGAAGATAGTATCATTTTTGTTTTTGTCGATGCAAGGTAAGATTCATAAACAGGAAAATGTGAGGAAGAAAGAAGGGGGAATAAATATGTTAATTTGGAACCTCATTGATGATTGGTATCTGCGTGTTAATTTTATGAGTTTCAATTCTCGTGTTATAGGTAGATGGTCAATTAATTATTTACAATATTCTGTAGTTTATAAACACTTTTCTTTAGATATGTCCACATCAATATTGTACTTGTACTATTCCATTTTTGTTTTGACATCTCTACGAAGTTATTGGCTTGATTTCTGCATTGACAGTTTAAATTATTTCCATTATGCAGCTGTTTGATTCATACGGCAATCATATCAAACAAGATGAAGTTATCCAGTTGCTTGCCGATGGGTTTATTTTTCTAGATAAAGCCGGATATGTTTGTAAGGTAGGTCAAAACAGGCATTGTTTACTGGTCTTTTAAAGCATAGTGGAAGATCTTCTATAGTATTCTCAGTCTCATACGTTGACCAAGGGGCTACTTTTGCTGGAGCAAAAATACTTGTCCGAAAGTAAGAAGAAGATGTCAAAATATATTTATATTTTGTAGAAATCATTTTGAAGGTTTGAAGACTAAATTTTACATTCTCCAATAGCTCTTTAGCTTTTGGATTAGTTTGATATAGTAGAAGAGCAAACAAGGACACTGGGTTCAATCCTCAGTCTGACCTGTTTATGAAAATTATGAACAGTACACATCATGCTTTTAAGAAAAAAATAATCCAGCCTGCAAGTGAGGGGACAAGTTGAAGACTAAATATAACACTTTCTACCAGTTCGAAGTCTGATGCTATTTTAGAGTGCGGCATAATCCGTCTCGTGTTAGAGCATATAAAAAAATTTATAAGATGAAGTAAATAAGAACTATTTTATGGCATCACTTAAGAATACTTATTATCAACTCTACCATGTTAAGTTTTCTTATCTTTCAAATTCCCTAACTATGTCTTCTTTTTACTGACAGGTAGATGATCATGGGTGTGTAGACCTGAGCGGCAGTTTAAAAGTTACTAAGGGATACGATAAACATGGTATGCAACTTCTGCTTTTGTTTTAATCCACTTCTAAATATGCAAATGCATGCTCCTTCATCTTCCAAACATGACGGTTTTAAGCTTTGTGCTCATTTGCCTCATCTATTTTTTCTATTATCTCTTAAGAAATATCCATATTTGACTTTGGGATTGTGGAGAAACCATTTGAGCCATCGTTCTTAATTATTTTCTGTGTACTTTTGCCTAGTTGTCAACCTCAAATGTTAATTGGCGGCTTTTGAATCAGGTGTACTTTGTTTGTTCCCACAATGTAATAATAAGTCTTTGCCCTCCCTTTCGTTTACCTATATATTGGAGTCCGTTTGAGCTTTAAATTCATCACAATTTCACTGGTAGCATTTGACAGCTATCTTTTTGGCTAGCTTCGATTGCCTTGGTATTGCTCAGAAAAAAATACTTCGGGAGTATTATGTGTTAGGGATTGAGAACAACTCTTTTATGTTTTCCTTTATTATTAATAATTTTTTTCTCATATTTGTCTGTGATTGTGAGCCAAATGCTACACAAGGTAAATTCACTTGTTTCTTTTAGCCTATCATGTTTTGTTTAATACCGAATTTTGGGGCCAAGTACTTTGAATTGATTTTTACGGTTATATTTTAGAAAAATTATGTTGCTCTGGTAATTTAGTTGAAAATTCTTTCCGTGTACAGTCTCCCTTTCTGTACTATTTCAAGAGAAGGTCATCTACGAGTTAGAGTTTCGAACTGAAATCAGAAGGCTGACAACATCTTCAACGGTTTGTACACTTTTTCTTCTTCATTGTTTTTTCCTCGTTTCCACTAAGAAAATATGTGAACAGTCAAAGCTTTTGAAACATAATATACTTGTATGTTTCCTAAATATCAGGTTCTAAAGCAGTGTGTTGTGGGTTCTCAACTGGACAATCTTGTATTTAAGATCGTGAATTCTGAAGGAGAAGTGGATAGAAGTATCCATGGTGAAGATGAACATGGACAGTTTCATACTCTCATGTTAAAGTCGGATTCATTTGATGTTGATGATTCTGTGCGCTACAACTTCCGGCACGGGCAATGTTGCATTCGCTTTATTCGTCTCCCTCAGAGAGCTGGAATTTTCTCCTTTACAGCTGCTCACTCTCGTTATCCAGAGCTAAACTTAAATGTAGAGGTTGCAACATTTCCTAAACCTTGTTTCTTTTTTAATGATAAGAGTCGTACGCTTATGTGTGTGTGAATACTTTTATGTAGATTCATGTTGAGCAGGGCATAATGGATAATACGGTCCAGCTGCAAAGATCAATTGCAAATACATTGCAGCTGCAGGGATCACCTTCCTTAAAGGTTCCCAAATTGGAGCAGAAGCAAGAAATTATCTCACCCCAAAGTTCAGTTGGAAAATTAATGGTTTTCTACGATTCACCTTCGTCGAAGGTGCCAAATGTGGACCAATATAATCTCCAGAGTGAAAGCTCACATGGAAAGATATCGTGTCTTCAGGACTCGGTGGCTTCTGAGGACCGGGGAAATTCATCTGGGAGCATTGTACTTCACCAAAGGGTATTCTGATTCACAAAACCTATATTTTAGAGGCGTTAAACTTGGGCACTACCATTACAAAAACTCTTTAGAGAAAAATGTCATTATACGCATTTTACATTTCTTTTCTATTTGTGAAATAGAATTTTCTCTATAGGTGCTCGAGGAAGATCTTTGCAAGTATGGTTTGTGCATTGGCGAGCTTGAAAGGAAATTGGAATGGATCAAATATCGGAAGTCTCAAATTCAAGGTTTTAGCTTTGATAACTTTGATCTATATCTATACTCTAATTCTAATCCATGTCATCCTTAGACCTGTGTGGGATTCATAATCTATCACTTGCTTACTTTTACGAGATTTTTTCAATGCTATTCAATAAGCATGACATGATCTCCATCAAAGTTAAAATTTTGGACTTTCTGATTATTTTTTAGACGCTACTTCTTTTATCCGTGTCACTTCAACAGGTTAGTGTCACTTGTTTCCTTTAAATTTTCCTCTTTGACAAATCATTTGTGACACTTGCTATCCAAAAAAATTAGACGTGATTATTTGAACTCTTAGTGCATCTTTGGTAAGAGTTCTAAAAGCTTGTTTATCATTGTCGAGCCATCTACAGTATGGCGTACCAAACATGCACTTAGCATGTTAATCCAAACCTTTATTTATTGTGGATTTTTCAGCTGTAATAGAAGAAAAACAAATGGAGCTTAGAGACATAGACAACGAGTTTGACGAAGAGAATAGAGAGTTGCAAAGAACTTTGGAAACATTTCATAGCAAGCGAGATAGGTATGCACAATTCTTGAATGAAAATGGATCTGTGCTTCGGAGCTTCGAAAACAAGTCGTGCAAGAATGAATGGAATGATTAATTGTGCTGGTCTAGCTCTTTGTTTATTCCATATATTTGCCATACTACATACATTTAGTATCCAAACTACCGGATAGTAATTTTAAACTTGCAACTTGTTGGTTGATAAAGGATTGACATGTTTATATATGTGTGCACGCGCGTACGCTTTTGCTTGAGGTGAAAGGAACAGGTTGAAGAATTCCTTTAAAGATGATATATGGGATGATTTGAATAGAAGAATGCATTTTGCAGCTTTCAGAAGTTTTCAAGACTTGAGACAATATATTGGCACCTTATATGGGCATATTTAGATGAGTGTTTTGTATTTTACATGTAATATTGATTGTAAGCTAAATTTCTGTGTTTCGACTACAGCAGTTGAGGATTCCAACTTAGTCGACAAGTAGGCGTTTTACAGCTAACCAATGCTCAGATAAAATTTAAAGTATAAATAATCTAAAAGATTTAATATTTGGAATATATGAAAGAAAACTAATCGAAGATTGGATTATGAAATCCCATCAAGTCACCCATTTGCTATATTCCAACAATATAAAACCGTCACAGGTGAGTGTTGGCATTCTTGATGTTCAAATGGGATTAAAGAGCACGACGGAAGTGGAGAGTGTGGCAGAAGATGCTTATAATTTAGGCTTAGTATCTGTGTTTTGTCTCGCGTCGAAATAGAAAGTCTTAACAATCCCTTTTCGTTTACCGATATATTGGAGTGAAATCCATCACGTTCTGGACGCTTTTTTAATATCATGTTCTAAGGCTCATTTGGCATATCTTTTGAAAAGTCAAATTGTTTGAAATCTAAAAGCTACTCTGAATCCGTTTGATTTATTTTATAAAAGTTTTTGTTTTTGTTTTTTTTTGTGTTTGCAACTCAATTCTATTTGTTTACAATTTAAACTATTTGTCAACATTTTCCAAACAAGCTTGCATTGATTGTGGTGGATTTTTGAGCTCTCCCATGTGTCAAAATGAATTTGGTGCGTAGCAGCGTAGGCAAAGGCGACATTCGTGCCATTTAATCAAGGTAAAGAAGTGGAGAGGGTGGTTGGAGCGGTGGAGCCAACGAAAATGAGTGAGAATATCTGAAAGCACAAGCCTCCAAATTTTCGTAACAATTTCAAATGGAAAATAAATGCAAAGGATACAATAGTAATTCTACTCAAAGTTTGACAACTTAACGGTCAAATCAGTGCTTTTTACTATAAAATGATCTCAACTGTACATAAGGCTGGACAAAACTCTCGAACTGAACTGAGCGGTTCTTCATAAGTTAAATACCCGAATGAGTATCTGAATTGAGAACCGATGGGTTTGAGTCAATTCTGGGTTCTAGATCAAGAACAGAATCTAAATAATTTTTAAATTTTTTTATATTGAGTTAATTAAATTATTTTAATATTTTCTAAACAAATTAACAAATTAATTAAACAAATCAATCAACTTTAACCAAATTAAATTTTTGTTAGATCAACATTTGGACCTTATCTTTTCCCTTTCCATTCAAATTTCATTTGGTAGGCAGTAGTACGCCCACTCCCGTATAAACTCAATTCTTTATGCAGGCTGCTTGAAGTAAATAAATTATTGAAATGGATTACCAATATTTTAATATTAGTATCTACTTTTTAGTATTTGTACACATTGAATTAATCTTATTGTAAGCTTGTTATATATATGTTTTAAATTGGACTACGTTAATTTATAAAAAGTTACGAATGAACAAATTATTAGTTGTATTTATGTAGTGTTGCTGGAAATGTTCAAAAATTAATTATGGTACGAAATCGAACCGAACCCGAATAGTTCCATAATTATATTTGGACACGACGGTTCCATTTATTAAATACCCGAAAATTTTGGATCGATACAATTTCGAATCGAACCGAACTGAACTGACAATGACTCATGTCTAGCTCTAGCTATACATACATTTGAAAAATTTGAGACCGTGACTACTTGAAAATAAAAGTTGAAGACCTCATCGTCAAATGGTTTAAAGGTTGGGGACCAGTGCTCTTTTACCCTAAAAAGGAGCAGAGAGAGCACGCTGTAAAACAATGTAAAATTATGAATATTCTCACTCTAATGGTAACACACTCCCCCTTTCTCTCTCCATAGTGCTGTCTCTCACTACTCAGTAGAGCCATCGACCGGCGACTGGCGTGCTCGGCGGATACCGGCGGAGAATCTCGATGGACGTCCCGCCCCAGGTGCTCCACTTGCTTGTTTTTCTTCTTAAATATGATTAGCTTCGATTTTTTCTCGTAAATATTTAATTTGTAAGTGAAAAGGGTTTGAGCACTTTTACAGTTTTTCCTAAACAGCTACGAATGTTCTTGTAGCACTAGAAATTTGAAAAATGGTCATGCATGTTAGGTGCATAAGAGTTGACATTTATGATAAGAGAGTGAGGATTCAGGGGTTTTAGAAATGTTTAGATGTGGGCCGAGAAACCGAAACTAAGATTTTTTGTATTACATATTTTTGTGTGGAAATTGTTGTTTTATGTGAAAAAATGATGGAATCGAAGGTTTATGCGAAAACTCTGCATCAGTATAGGGGAATTTGTACGTGAAAAATGGGTTTGACTGATTTTCACGTCGTTTTTTTTTTTTGTCAAATTTGTGAATGTTCTTGCAGCATTAGAAATTGGGGATCCAGTCATTCACGTGAGTGTTTACAAATGTTGAAATTGATATTAGAGGGTTGGGGTTTAGGGGTTTTAGAAATGTTGGCACATGGGCAGAGAAGCTGAAATTTTGACTCTTTTGGTGCTTCTGTTTACATATATTTTATTAAATTGTGGTTGAATGTGAAACATTAGTGGAATTGGAGGTTTATGCGAAATTCAGCCATTATAGGTTTTTGAAAATGTTAAAAATGTGGGCATGGTATAAATGTTAAATGTGGTATGGAGAAAATGAAATTATGACTCTTTCAGTGCATGTTTTTACATATTTTAAATTTTTTGGCTATTGTGGTCATATGTGAAACATTAATGAAATTGAAGTTTTATACCGGGACTGTGTCTCAATATAGGGGAATTTGAATTATCTAAACGACATTTTGGAAATTATGACGTTTGTTGAATGGATCTTGAGTTGGGTTGTTAAACTAGAACTTTTATATTTTTGTCAAAGTTAAGATTTTCTTGAATTGGATTTCTTTGTCTTTCCCTGTCTTATGCCAGCCTCTGATGCGATAAATTTTACTGTGTTTCAAAATTTATATTTATTTCTCTTCTTTTTTGTTGTTTGGGGGGGGGGGGGGGGGGGTGATATATGGATTACGTTCACAAGATATAGATATTCTAAAATTGGGCATGCCTTCGTACATGCTGATGCTTTCAGCCTGACTCAAACCTTTATCTACTATTAATAATGGGGTGGCGTTACTCGTTACTCAGCGTGGAGAGAAGCTTATGGTGGCAAATGGCTCCTTGAGATAGTATTACTGTTCAAGATTCCTTACCGTGATGAGATGAACAAACAATTTCGTTACCCTTGTTTATGGGATGGAAATAGCTATTTGAGGACCATAATGCGAACTGGGTTCATTAGAAAGTTGCAAGGAGAATGACTAGACAGTTGCATCTGGTTTTGCTTATTTAATTTAATTTTTTTTACTTTCCATCAGCTTTTAAATGATTGGACGCACTTCATAATCTAGACACCTGTGAATTTTGTTATGTGCATGCTAAGTTTATATTTTTCTTACTTTCCATCCGCTGTTAAATGATTGGACATACTTCAGAATCTAGACACCTTTGATTTTTTATGTGCATGCTAATCTTTTTATTATTATTATTCTAAGACTTAGGGTGGTGCTTAATAGAAGTAACAAATGAGGATTGAAAAATTCTTAATCTGACTTAAATTTGTCTCTGAATTATTAATACAATAAGGAATGTTTTAACTTTTAGTATCCCCACATGTATGTTTGAGTGCTTCCTGAATAAGTTCTGGCATTCAAGTGTAAGTGACACTCTTGTTTTTCCAGAATGTAATCAATACGAGGGAATCAGTTGTCTCATATCCATCAGCATTGCGGCACGCTGGTCAGAATATGGTTTCAGTGGAGGACATGCAAAATGTAATTCATAGTCAGCAGGCAGAATATATAGTCAACTACTCTAAGGTTGTCCTTACTTTCCCAAATACCAGTTTGTTTTTTGGTGAAGATATTAATAAATTTATGTCGTCTGTATCAATTAACCATCTCCAGTATACCCCTATTGCTCGAAAATGATAACCGAAGTAAAACAAGTTGATTTAATTGTTGCAGAAACTTCAGGAAGATGTACTTGCATTAGGTAAAAAAATTAAGCATTACGAAGACAATATCAAGTGCTTAAAGGCACAGCAAAACAGATTGGAGGAGTCAATTTTAGATATGCAAGGTATCTGTGTTTCCAAATTTCATTACACACTCTTCTATGTTTGCAAAAGGAGAGTACACGTAAGAATTTTAGTTATGCTGTTGATGATTTGATATTATTGAATTATATAATAAAAAGACAAAAACTTGGTGCTTCAGCTGTAATCTCATTACAGCATTTCTAATGTTACTGCCGTGCTATTTTCTGAACTTACTAATGGAAAGGCTATTAAGTCATTGTGGCTGTAATTAGCGGCGTCTTTTGCTCCTTTTGAGTTTGGATACTGTCCTGGTTCTATTCTGTCTTGTTACGTCCGAATTGCATTTTGAAGTAATTATCTGCTGCTATGTTCATCTAGTTGCTCTTGGCAAGAATCATACAGAAAATTGCGCAACAGAAAATGTGAACCATGTCCATATGAAGAGTGAGGAAGATACAATTGAACATATTCTTAGGCATGAGAAATCTGCAGCTGCCATTTTGTGTCAGCTTAAAACTCATGAAGGAGATCAGGCTTCCAATCTTCAATGGACAAAGGATATAGTCGGTATTGTTGCTACACTTGGAAAAGTTGATGATGATAACCTTAGCAGGTTGGTTCAATTCTGCAGTTCTTGTTCTCTCTGACTCTTTCTTCTTTTTCTTGTGGTAATTTTATCACTGCCTTAAACTATGGTGTTGATATACTGGATTATCTTAAAGCATCTTAGCATTGGCTTATTGCAGGAATTGTTTTCTTTCAAGTGATTTGTATTCTAGAATCTCGTTTTTAAGATTATCTATAAATGACTTTCTGCCTGTTTTCCTTCTTTATGCCAGTAAGTACTGATTTTTAATCACAAATGGCTTAGATCCTAGAATCCGTGTCATTGATTTTAAACTAATTAAAAGTAAATTCACTAGTTTGTGGATGATGGATGTTAGAAAATTAGTCAAGATATGTGGTAAAAATTATACTGTAATTATATTATACAGGGCTGACGTGTTCTTAAATTCTGGAACCTAGGCTTCTTTCCATGTACCTGGGGTTAGAAACCATGCTAGCAGTAGTTTGCAAGACCCGTGAAGGTGTTAAAGCGCTGGAAACATATGACAAACAGGGTTTGATAAATAGAAGTTCGGGCCTTCATGGACTTGGATCTTCTATTGGGAGGCCCGTGGATGGTCCCTTTCTGGTGTTTTGTCTTGAAAATCTGAGGTGTATGCTATTTCTGAGCTCATTGTTTTGTTGATCAATCAATTAGCTTTAACTCACATTTTAATTTATTCTCACTTTTATGGGTGTGTTCAGTCCATATGTTGGTGAGTTCGTGGCTAAAGACCCACAGAGGAGGCTTGATCTTCTAAAGCCAAGATTAGCCAATGGGGAACCTCCAATAGGCTTTCTTGGTTTTGCAGTGAATATGATCTCAATTGATAGCGTGCACTTGCATTGCATCTCAAATTCTGGGAATGGCCTAAGAGAGACACTATTCTATAACCTCTTCTCGAATTTGCAAGTGTATAAATCAAGAGAAGACATGCTGAAAGCCCTTCCTTGTATAACTAATGGAGCAGTATCTCTTGACGGTGGGATGGTAAGAAGACCTGGGGTGTTCTCCTTAGGCAATCGGTAAAAAAATTGACTTTAATGCATTGTTTGCCAATATCTTGCTAAAATGTGACACAATCAAAGCATATCTTTAGTTTCAATTTATTCATTTGAGATAGATGGACATGCCAGATGCCTTGTCTTTCAACCTCTTTCTGATGAGTAGTCACATGTTTACTTGTGCACATCAGAAATAATTGTCATTGTTCAGTTACAAATATTAATTTGTTGAATATAATTTCACCTTCAGTTTTTTCTGATTTAAGGGGAGTTATTGAAGTGAAATTCCCAAGAAACTCTGAAGCGTTGAAACTACGTGAGAACTATTTTGAAACTGAAAAGCGAATGAAGGAGACAAAATGGAAGAAGGAAAGAATGTGGGAAGATATGCAGAGGGAGCAGGCATTGTTGGAACATGCAAAGTTCAACTATGAAATAAAGAAACAAGAATTTGCCCAGTTCCTTGGTCAAAGCTCACCATACACCGCTCAGGTAATGCCTCAAACATATCTATTAGCAGCCTATAGCTCTCCTGCTTTATGACTTTTGACATTTAATATCAAGCATACAGTAGAAGTTAAATTTTCATTAAGCTGATGTAGGCTGATTTTTAAGCATTCTACTGGCTAATAGCTATGCTGCTATGGGGTCAAAAGAATGCTTTATCAATGGTTCATCAAGGGCAAGTGTATATTTTGGATTACTTCAAACTGGTTATTCTAATTTGAAATTCAATTATTCTAAATCTAAATTGTGAACGTCTTTCAGAATCGTGGATATCTCGTAACTTGTGTTTAAATAATGTCATAATTGCAACCGTGGGTTGTGGGAAGGCCAAAACCTAAGCAAGCGGTAGATCAAGAAGTTGTAAAAGATAGACAACTTGTAGTTTGATGAAGAAACCATTCCTCGATCAAGCGTAATGGAGAATTAGGAATTATGTGGTGACTCCAAATAGTCCATAAGGGCTCTGTCGAGTCTCTCGGTGACCTCAAGATACTCTTACAAGTAACCGATGGAACAATTGAGATGTTTGCTCATTTCCATAAGTCTAATCATGAATATTTTGTTATACAGTTTTTTCTGTATGTAATCAACAAAATAGGAATAATGTTCTTTTCAGTGACCATATGATGATCAATTTTATTTTTTATTTTTTAAGGAACTAAAACTAGCTAACACTTTGTATCTTGAGCTTTATTCCTTGCGAACTATTATTTTAGAAGTCTATATAACTTTCAAAGTGTGTCTGGCTCGTTGGATTGGACGTTGTACTGAACCACATTTTAGCTTCTTTTTCAATCTTGAGACCATATGCAATATTGTCTAGTTTACCTTACCAAAGACACCTTAGTGTTTGTCTGTTGCAACAAGTTCCACCGTTTCGTTTTGCATCCAAAACTAAAAATATGGTACCTCTACGTGCAGCATCCATATCAGGCAGGACAATCGGCCCCAAAATAATGATCTCGGGGAAAAACAGAACTCCAACAGCAGCAGAGAGAATGGAAGCTACTGAGTAATTTCTGACTAGTTTGTGAGTCGCTTATCACTTTTGCTTCTCCATATTTAAATTTTATACAACTAGATTAGCTAAGTCACTCGCCATCTATTTATGTTTCTCATTGAATTAGGTATTTTCTCAAGTCTGTGCTGTAAATGATGTAGGCTTTCCTTGGAGCATGATCTCATTGTCATTAACTCCCTTTTGGCTTTTGGTATGTTGCATTGGCAGTACGTGGTTATTGTAGAAAAAGAAGTTAAAATCACGTCTACTATTACACGGTACTATATATTCTAGTTCAATTTTCCAAGCATGCTCTTTAGCTGTCTACAATATATCAATATATCTTGTTATAGTGTTTGAATGGAGCCAAGATAACTGGCGAATTTTTCACGAAATTCAATTTTTTTTTTCTAAGGCTGGAATGGCAAGGAACATGAGTTTTGAGTCCAAGTTGGATCTGATTCTACTTTCTTGAAAGAATTTTACTGTAATAGTTAGTACCCATCGACTATGACTCATTGGGATTAGCTTAAAAGTTTTCTGTTAAGTTGATCAAGACTTGCTTTTTAAAAAGGTAATTTTATGTATAGCCTTGGTGCACATTCATTTTGACAGCCCCACCCCCATGTGAGGGGGCTGTAATATTTGTTTTATCAATATATAAATTAACTTTCAAAAACTGATGTTTGATGACTTTTACTCCATCTTAAAGCCTAGCCAAACATCAATAATGTCTTTTAATAAAATTTGGAGTTGAGACATAAATTTTCATCTATACCCTTTGGAGTATTTATGTTGGCCCTTCTCGTGCCCGAACCAAAAATTTGTTAGAGACATGGCTCCATACAAATTGGTTGAGTCAAATCATCGCGACAGTGCAGGGAGAGTTTTGAATAGTCCGTTAACTATGTTTTAAAGTGTTTTACTCCAAACTCTTGAATGCAGTCGATTGGGAACTCCACCCCTACCCTAAGACACGATTTAAAACGGAAATTCTCCATTACGAGAGAAAAAGATTGTGGGCAACTGGAGAATGGATTCCAGATTAACATAGAAAGAAATTAATGGTCCACGGCATATGGTTTGTAGAACCATGGTGTTGTAATTAATAATTATTCTCTTTGTGGGTCGATGGTAGTGGCTACGAATGTCTCTTCTTGCAAGGCAAAGCTCTCCCTTTACTCACTATATGGAGGAAACAAAACGTATAGTTGGAAAAAGTAAAATAAATAGTGTGTTGGAGTGCGTAAAAAATCACTCTTTAAATTTAAAGACTCTCTCAATGGATGGCGAACAATTAATGATTTTTTTAGATGGAAGTCGTTCAAAAATCCTCTCTACGTGCATTTATTAAAAATGTTTGAAATGCAGATAATAAGATAAGAAAGTTTGGAACTGGCTTATATATATTTGAAAAGTTTGGAACCTCAGCTGCAAATTTCTCAATAAACTTTTTAAGCTCAACCAATTATTAGCTAGTTTACCCACTCCATTTCATTGATTATTCAAAATATAATTAACATAAAAGTGAAGTCCTTGACAATGACAGCTAAGAAACCTTCTCAACCAACTAATAATTTATGACCGCTGGATTACCATTCGAATTTCAATTATTTTCAAAATCAGCGGATATCCTTGTTTCTCTCTCTCCCCTCACATGAACTAGAGAGAGAGAAGAAGAATAATAAAAGAACCTCTTTTCGTGAAAATACGCTGTTTGATTCTTTTGAATCGAACCGTGATTGTATTTCTTCCTCCTTTTCTGCTTTCTTTCTTCATTTCTTGTTCAAGTTCTTTTGGTTTCTTCTCGCCTAAAATGAATCTTTTCTACAAGAAGAAACCAAATTATACGAAGGAAAAAAGCAGAAATATATGAATTGAATAAAAATTAAATGTTTGGAATTAGGCATCTGATTTATGGAATAGACAAAGTGGGCATCCGATAATTTTGTAGAAGATTAAATGTTTGGATGTGATTTATTGCGATTCTCGTGAAATGTCAAAATTTACCAAGTTCGCGTCGCATTTTTATGCATAATAAAATTTGGTAAACTATCAATTTTTTTTTTCCAAGTGGGTATTGCATTAGATAGGGCTTTTGAAATTGGGCATCTGAGATTTCTGCTGAAGAGTGGATTCCTCTAGTTGGGCATCTGAAATTTCTGCTAAAGATTGAATTTTTGGAATTGGGCATCTGAGATTTGTGAAAGTGGGAATTTGTGATTGTTCCGAAATGGCAACAATTGAAATGGATAGCGTGGAGTGTGTATCTTCATCAGATGGAATTGAAGACGAAGACTCTTCTCATCATCCTCTTAAAAACTCTTCAAAGCCTCACAATATACTTCTCCCTGGGATCGGTCCCACGAGCGTCCATGAATTGCTCGAATGCCCGGTTTGCACCAATTCTATGTACCCTCCAATCCATCAGGTATTCTCTCTCTCTCTCTCTCTCCTTTCGATTTTCTTCTTATTTTTTGACTTCTTAAATTTTCTGGTAGATAGTTATGCGTTTGATGAAAAATATGTGTAGATGTTGCAATTGTGGAGTGGGGATGGGGGAATGGAGTTGAAGGTTTTATAGTATTATGAGTTCATGGTTAGATTTTGTTGCAGGTCAATTTGGGACATTTTTTATATTTGGTTCATGTATTGAGTTGTTATTCATTTGGATTTAATAGATTGGGGCTTTGTTACTTGTTCTAGACCTTTACTAGAAGAAAATTGGAGAATCTTTTGGCATGTTGTTTTTCATGTTTTTCTTATCTTCGTTGCAAGTCATTGAAAATCTTGGTATGATGTTGTTAATGTAATATGTGAAATATTGCTCCAATGGATAAAAATGAAATTCGATCTATGCCCTTTTAAGAACCTGATTGCATTTTTGTTGAGGTGGATTTGATAGTATTAGACCGTTTTAAGGAAAGAAAAGGAATCTCAAATCTTGTCCATTGTAATGTCCAATCCTTTTTAATACTGCAAATGGAACTTGCCTTAAAAGTTATAGATAAGGCTGAATGCTGGTACTGTTTTGGTTTTTAGCTATTGATGTTAGAATGTCGGCTGCATTATATATTAGATTGGAATGAAATGATTACTAGAGATATTGACAACATTATTCTACGGTTACTACTGCACTGTTTTAAATGCTCAGTGATTGCTTGGAGTTGGATGACTTCACAAATTTCAAATTGTTGTAGTTACTGTTGAACAATTATAAAAAGATCAGGATCAAAAAATCAGTTTGTTGTTTGCTCTGTTTAAAATTTTTTGGATGCCTGTAATGTTTTTAAGATAACTTTTGTAGCAGCTGAATGACCTTTTGTGATAGTTTCGGCTTTGGGTGAAAATTAGACAAGTGTGATTTCTGTGAAAACTAAATTGTCTTCAAGTTTTTTATATATCTCTGGAAGTAATGTAGCCGTAGGGAGGCTTGTCAAAATGATTTGTTAAATTGGCCTCCATCCATCATGCATTTATAGTATTTCGTAATATAGAATATATGTATCATGCATCTTGCCTTTAAAAATATTTCTGAATTTGTTTATTATGGAGAAAAGTATTTCTGAATTGGTTTGTTATGGAGAAATCTCATTCATGCAACCGCCCATAGGGAACCTCGTTAGCAAGAATCGCCGCTTTTTCCAGTTACTTCAGTAACTTTGTTTGTCTATTGTTATGACCTGTTTGACGTTTTATAAAACGTCTCCCCTCAATTTCTTTAGAGGAAATCCTGGGATAGAGAATGGTACAAGCATGTATGGCTAAGCTTAAAAGTTAAAATTTTACTTATAAGTAAATAAGCTTTAAAACAAATAATTGTTTTTTTATTGATTTAGTGATTATAAGTTAGTTGGTTGAACACTAAGGTAAGACTTACTTTCAAAATAACTAACTTTTGCTACTTAAATGTAAGAAGTAAAATATCTAATCATGTTTGAAACTACAAGTTACTTAAAATAAACTCTTTTAGACATTTCGAAAGTGTTGGATGAGCATTGGTTGATTGATAATTTGATCTTTTGTAGTGTCATAATGGGCACACTCTCTGTTCCACCTGCAAGACAAGGGTGCATAACCGATGCCCTACATGCAGACAAGAGCTGGGAGATATTAGGTGCTTAGCACTAGAAAAGGTAGCTGAGTCACTCGAGCTGCCCTGCAAGTACTGTTCTTTGGGATGCCCGGAAATATTTCCCTATTACAGCAAACTCAAACATGAGGCAGTTTGCAATTTTAGACCATACAATTGTCCATATGCTGGATCTGAGTGCTCGGTTACTGGTGACATTCCTTGTCTCGTTGCTCATTTAAGAGATGATCACAAAGTGGACATGCACTCGGGATGTACATTCAATCACCGCTATGTAAAGTCAAATCCTCGTGAAGTAGAAAATGCAACATGGATGCTAACAGTAAGTTTCATTTCGAGCTCTTGGATGAATATTATGATCTTCCAGTTGTTATCATTCATAGTATATGCACGTTGAGTCGTGGCTAGCTGAGGCTTTCATTACTCAAAGTCTAAATTATTTCCTCTGTGTATCTGATGTTACCATATGATGTTTTCAGAGGCTTACAATGTATCACCAAGGAATTGTTAATTAAGCTCCTGCTTGATTTAGATAAAATCAGATTTTCAATAAATTTTGATAAAAGTTGATGAAATGTATTATTGAAATGTTGATAAAAGTTGTTGATCCCATGAAATATGTGGTTGAAAATGAGTTTGACGAAAAATGAGTTTTAGAAAATGGGGACCAAACAAAGGCTAAGTATAGAATAAAATCTCCTCTTATAATGACGCCCACCCGTCTATATTGTCTCCTACAACATTATCGTGTCTAAAGTACCTTTCGTGTTTTTACATTTTACTCAATGAACTTCAGAACAAGATAAAATATAAATAGATAATTTATGTTGCATTTCCTTTTGTCCATTTTACGTTCTGAACTTCAGCACAAGATAAAATATAAATAGCGCAAGCTGGCCCGAATATCCACGGTTAGGCTGCAATGCTGTCATGCTTAAATTTTGATGTATTAACATTGGTGCCCTAGCTGTTCTTGGCGTTTCAATACAACTAATAAATACTGCTCCGTAATAGCTCAATAAAATATTGACTAGTTATGTGATCTTGTTTCTGGTGTTTGTTTAATTAGGTTTTCCATTGTTTTGGACAATATTTCTGCCTCCACTTTGAAGCATTTCAGCTTGGTATAGCCCCTGTTTATATGGCATTCGTCCGTTTTATGGGTGATGAGGTCGAAGCTCGCAACTATAGCTACAGTTTGGAGGTTGGAGCAAATGGCCGAAAACTCATATGGGAGGGTACGCCTCGGAGCATTCGAGATAGCCACCGAAAGGTCAGGGACAGTCATGACGGTCTTATAATCCAAAGAAACGTGGCACTTTTTTTCTCTTGCGGGGACAGGAAGGAGCTGAAGCTTAGAGTTACTGGGAGAATATGGAAAGAACAAAATTCAGATGCTGGGGTGTCTATGCCGAATCTTTGTAGCTGAAGAAATTAATTTTGAGCGGTCCCATGTCTATCCACTGCTAGCATGATTGGTACGGTGGATTAGATATTAAAAAATGTAAGAAGCTAAAAACGTCTTCATTAGTGTCCAATTTTGTCTGATATTGTATACCAAACATCAACTGCACGTGTTTATGTTTGTGAGACGTCGCAACATAATGATTTGTTAACATTTTAAACACAACTTATCTTCCCCTTGTTAGCCGAAGATTGATCTTTAATCAATTGTCAAATAAGCACCATGTTTTCTTTTCTTATGACTTGCTCTTTCTTGCTTGCCTTCAAGATGATATTGTTTTGTATGCGAGATCAAGGTTTTGATCTATTGTCATTTCTTTCGAAGTTTCCTACATTGGCAGTTTGCAAAAAAAAATTCAGTTACCATGTTTATGTCAAATAAAATTGCCCTTAACCATTTCTACTCAGACCCTGCTTCTCTACGGTTCTTGAGGTCGTTGAACATTTTCCATTTTCACAATGGCACAAAGAGAATATAACCGTGCATAAGTGTTTTGCTCTGCACTTCTAAAGCACATGAATCATTGTTTATTCATAAGAAATTTCAGAAAGGAATTTTTCAATCCTTCCTGAAGTATAAGAGTATTTAGGCATGCAAGACGACCCTTGTTAATTGCCACAGGATTTGAAACAGAAGTTTCTCTTTATCATTTCCTCGATCGCCCAACAGTATTCCAACAATATTTAGCATACAAGATGATATTTTCTTATTCAGAAGAGATTTTCACGCTTTCCATACTAATATTCAGGTAAGTGCGATGAGTAGTAGTATTTAGCCTTGCAAGATGACTCTTGTTGATTCACATCAGAATTACACATTTCATGCTATTTGAGGTCCATGCTGATGATTACCATCTAGATTCAAATGAGATCCACACGTTATGAAGCTCGAGTCAATGTGTAGGGTATTTTAGCTCTGCAAGATGATCCTTGCAGATTCTCACTCGTTCCATGCCTCTGGGTCAGTGCACATACTAGAGATACTTCCCGTCAAGGACGTAGTCAGGATTTTTAGTTAGGGGGGGCGAAAATATGGGGGGTAGAGGGGGGCGGGCCCCCCTCCGGGGGGTTCGGGGGCGAAACCCCCGAAATTTTTTTTTTTTTAACTAAGAGAATTGAAAACGACGATTTTGAGTACCAAAATAGTACTGAAATTCAATGTTCAATTCAATCATTACTGACTATTCTACTACTTAATTCTTAAATTCAAATATTCAATAACTAACACAATTATACAAACTAACAACAACTACTCTACTTAATTCTTAAATTCAAATATTCAAGAATAAGACTTATTAGGATTGAACACACAAAATGACGAAATCAACTTTAACAATGCACCAGTCACAAATCACAATCTCAATATCTTCCTTTCAATGAAAAATCAAAATTATATACTAGACAAAACAAGTAAACATGCATTATGCATAAACCAACTTGAGAATTGAATTTTAATTAGTTGGGCTTGAGAATTGAGAACTTAGGTTTTGGATTGGATTTTGGCTATTTATTTATTTAAGTAACTATTGGATCTTTTGTTTAGATCTAAGATTTTTGTATTGTTGAATTTTAAAGTGTAAGTTTTTTGCTCAATATTTATTAATGGAAAAAAAATAAAAAAATTTTGAGGCGAGTCAAAATCTTGGGGGGGCGAAACTGAAAAATACATTACGAATTAACTACGAATAGTGTACCGCGGACAATGTTGGGTTGGGGGGGGGGTCGCCCCCTCCCGCCCCCCTAGCTCCGTCCTTGCTTCCCGTTCTGGATTGGGCAACTATGAGAAACAGTGTGGAAATGCGCACTCCTTGGCTTCAGGGTGAGAATAAAAGATAATGTTACTCGATTGAAAAATAACGGAAAACTGCTTTTGGAACCATGGGATTGTTGCCTCGGAAATTAAATTTAGAAACAATTGGATTCTAATTTGAACCGATATTCCAATCGCATGGCCTTTGTTTGAGAAGAATCAAATCAAATAAAATTCACAATTTTTTAATTAGTTTGTGCTGCAATGAGAATTAAGAACAAACAGTTCAAATTGTATATTGTTTTATGATTCAGATGCTACACAAACATCACTAGGAAGCTCAGAGAACAAATTAACATAGTAAACAAATGATTGTCCCTTGAATTTAACCAATAATTATGCTGTAACCTGCTTAGTTTCCGCATTGCTTTTAGCTTCTACTGATTCTTCAGCCCCGCCCTCATCAGCAAATTTTATCTCTCCAGAGCTTTCCTCGGTATTCTCTTGTTGTCCAGCTAGTTCGTCTCCATTCACAGACGCAGCCGCAGCATCAGCATCACCTGATGTGGCTGCAAGTGGCTCTTCTCCAGACTCCGTATTCTCAGAAATCTTCTTCCCGAACAGTTTCAAAGAGGAAAGAGCCAGTCGTGAACTGGCCTTAGCTTTTTCTGCTGCTTCAGCAGCCCTAGCTGCAGCCTCAGCCTTCTCCCTTTCTAAATCTTCCTTAAGTTTCGTCAACTCCTCTTCCCTCCCATCCTTCCTCAACCTTTCTTGAAGAAATTCTTCCAGTTCCTCAGTGAAATCATTTGGATCCTCCCTCAACATCCTATCCACAATCTTAAGCACGTCATCATGCCTCCCGACATCAAATAATGCGTTCATGATGAACTTATATGCATCATCATTCATCCTAAGCTTAGGCACCATCATGTCAAATATCGACTTAGCCTCCTCGATCTTCCCAACCTTAACCAATCCATCAACCATCCTATTATAAACAACCAGATTCGGTCTCAGCTTCGACTCAACCATAGTTCTAAAATACCCGGCTGCATCATCTGGCCTATTCTCCTTAAAGCAAGTGTCCATTAACACGACAAAAGTACACTCGTCTGGATTCACTTTCTTATCACTCATCCCCTTGTACAACTCCTCTGCCTCATCCAACATTCCATTACTACACAACTGATCAATCAGCACATTGTATGACAGAGTATCCGGATTGCACCTCTTCTCTCCCATACTATTGAAAACCTCAATGGCTCTGCCAAACCTCTTTTCTGCACAATACCCATCCACCACCACATTATAACTCCCCAAATTCACAGTCAATTTCCTCGGCGGATCATGCTCATTTTTCATCCTATCAAACAAATTCACAGCCAAATCAAACTTTCCATTCATGGTCAAAGCCTCTAAGACATAATTATACGCCACTGCACTCATTTTTATACGTGAACCTTCATCTGTAGCCTTTTCATAACACTCCATGGCCTCCTTTTCCATTCCTTTCAAGAAATACCCTTTCATTAAATTCCCATATATCACCCCATCCAAAACCTCTTCTTGTTCCAATTTCTCCTTCAGTTCATCGTACAATTCGAAAACCCCATCCGGGTTTGAATTCTTAGCTAAACCCAACATTAAATGTGAATAAACAGTCGGGTCCGGTTTAAAGCCCTTGGTGGCCATTTCGTCCTTGAGCTCAAGGGCATTCTCGACTTTCTGATTGTCGACAAGGCCTTTGATGAGAATGCGGTAAGTGGTGGGGGAAGGGTTAAATGGTGCATCATTGATGAGCTGCCTGTAGTGTTCCAAAGCAAGGTCCGTTTTTCGGCAGTCCAGGTAGGCTGTTAGGAGGATGTTATGCGTCACGACGTTGGCGGCGACACCTGCCTGAGTGATGAATCGGTGAAGAGACAGAAGATCGGAGTACTTCGACTGCCGCAACTGCGCCGACATAACGGCGTTACACGTGTAAATAGTTGGTCGACAGTTGGAGTAAATCGAGTGGCGCGTGTAGAGAGCAGCCTCTTCGAGATCATTTTCGCGGATGAGTTTCAGAATCTTATTGTGGAGGTTAAGGCGGTTGCCGGAGAGAGCCGAGACAGGTTCGGGGAGTTTGGGGGCGTTGGGGTTTTGAGGGTTGGCGGAGGGCGGAGAAGGTCGTTGTTGCTGTTGATGGTGGCGGAGGGAAGAGAGTGGGGGTTCGATACGGAGGCGACGCTTGCGCTTGCGGCGTTCGGCAGCCGCCTCTTCTGGGGTTGCGAAGGAGAAGAGGCGAAGGGGGACGGCGATGGACGCCGGCGCCGGAAGTCGAAAACGGCAGGGTTTAGTTAGGGTTTTGCTGAAATGGGTAAAAAACGTGAGTTTCGAGAGAGCCATAACAGTGGTAGGGTGTAAAACTGAAAATGCAGTGTGTTTTTAATAAGGGTTTTAAGTGGTAATAACAATTCTTTAATTTAACAATTCATTTTTTAATTTGAATTTATTTATTATTATTTTTTTTTTTTCTTTCAAATTTGGTGAGGATGTAATACAATTTTAACTACACATTTAATCATTTTTATCAAGATTTATTAATAATCTGATTTTTATCTCAATCGAACATGACTTATTGCTCAAACTTCAAACAAAAAAGGGTAATTGACGAAATTGAATAATCATAATTTTTTTTCACCATACAATTGCCTCCGGTTTCAGTAATTAGCCCATATTTGAGTCACATTAAAATTTTCGTTCTAATTCTTCTACTCGTTTTCAACTATACATTCTTCAATAAAATAATATTTTCCATCACGTCAATGATTTTTTTTCAACCACACATTCTCCATCACTCTACTATTATAAAATACATTCTTTCAAAATAATGTGGCTCAAACACACCCTAAATGTTTGCTTCAAGAATCAAAACGTTTGAGGACGAAGCTCCAAAAATGGCAAGTTTCTAATTTTGCATCCATAGTTACGAGTGTTCGAGCATTTATCTTCACTTGCAATTAGAAGTTTTTCCGATTGCACGTGGAGATGATACTATTTTGGAATTCTACTCATGGTTTGTGTGTTGTTCATTCTATGTCTATTGTTTTGTGCTTGAAACTAAAATACTTGCTGATTTTGTATTGTAATTACTTGGTTAACAATTAAAATTCAGGTTCCATTGCAATGTGTTTACCTGATCTTTGCATTCGTTCATTTATGCCATTGTTAATTAGTTGATTTGGCATTGGTGCTAAACTTGAAAAGTTATCTTGTTTATGTCGGGTCTCAAACTTGAAGGGTTGTTAGGTTGGTCATGCATATTTATAGGCAGTTTTTTGTTGCTCGAATTGGCCAAGTAAACTAGTATGGGCCTATATATACATGGTATGTAACAATTATTGCACATCGGTGCTATTTTCAATATAAATTTGATGATTTGGCAAAGTTTTATATTGTGTTATTTTAATCAACTTCAGTTGTTTGTTGTTTGCCTTTCAATCAATTTTTGCACGATTTTTCAGCTCTCCATTTTTCTATATATACATGATACGTGTGATTTTCTCCATATTGCGAACTTTATTTGTGTGAAACTCTTTTTGTTCTACATAGATTTTCTCCATATTTCTTTTTTCTCGATTTAGGAAATTAGACCGTTCCAAGTCAACTCGGGTTGGGATGTTTCAATTTTCATAGAAGGATTGGACCGGTTAGTTGGATAATTGTTTTTTATTTCAGGTTAGACTCAAATTCGACATAAACTCCTTGGATGGAATTTATGTGTTAATTTTCACCATTATCACTGTTTGCTCCCTCGATGTAATTTTTGAATTTAGTTTTTATCGTGGAAATTACATGTCTCGCACCCATTTTATTCACTAATTCAAAATTTACATTTTCAGATTTTTTATCGTGTAGATACTGATTTTAGTAAGTAAAAATGAAATTTCATGGACAACTTCACTTCTACAATTAATTAGTTAACTAGCTTATATCACTTCTCCAAACACGCCAAATCAAAAACACCAAAATTATCATCCAAAATCCCCAAATTAGCGTGGAACCATCCAAAATTCCTCAAATCAAAGTACCTCATCCGTTCAGAATTAAAATTAAAACTATGATAAATCAAAAAATTTCAAAACATCTCAAAGATTTCTCGTCTTCATATCTCAGTCCCTTTTACACCAAACTTTGAGTATCAATTTCAGTATCTTCTCTCTACAATTCAAAGATTATTGTATTTTTTAGTCAAATAAAAAATTCGATAGGAGTCTTGAAATACCATGAATGAAGCGACAATATATTATATACAAGTCGTGGAAGTACCAAATGTAACATGTTTCAATACACAATACAATTTCACAAAACATTAAAAAAAAAAATACGGTATGTATTCTACCATATATATCACTAATTTGATATAATATTGTAACAAAATATGATTGATGTAATAAAATGTTATATATGCAACCACTAATTATTAAAGATTCACGTGAGAACATATTGTGATTCACAACATTCCATCTATCATAAATTAAATAATAATACTCCTTTAGACATGCCATAATTGTTATGTTGTGCACATAACAATAGTATATTTAATAATGTCAAGACATTATGAGTTATATTATAACAACACAACATCTTACAATATATTGCCTTACATTTCAAAATAAAAAAAAAATTTGACATAAGACTATAAATTGCCAAACTTGAATTTTCATTATGTAGTAATATGAAGTGATTGGTAATAGAAATTTCAAAATAATAAAAAAGGGTTTTGGAATAATTCCTCCAAATAGACACGAATGTAAGCACGGTGCTTATGAGATCAAATCCGTGTATATATATACAAATTGGGTTATTTAGTAATTTTATGTTACAATATATAGTTCATGGTAGGGATTCAAATTAGATTTTTAGTAAATTTTGATAAAAGATGATGAAATGTGTGATTGAAAAGTTGTGGAAAAATATGTGGTTAAAATTGATTGTTGATTTTGATTTAGATTAAAATTTGGATTTTAATTGATACCAAACAAGGGCATAGTATTCCGTGGAAAATGTCAAAATTTCATTCAAATTTCTACTTTTTGAGTGTTTGGTCGTTATTTTTTCCATTAAAAATATTTTTCAATTTTTGAAAATATACTTAATTTTCTTTGTTTTTAAGAAAAATATTTTTTTTTGGGGAAGTAGATTTTTGTTTTTCTTATGACAAAGAAAACATTTTCTTTTTTAGGAGATATTTTTCATGTAATCAAATTCACTCTTAGAGCCTGTTTGATAGCACAAAATTTTATGGGGAAGTTGAAATTCATTTTTATTTTCCACTTGATTGGCTAGATTTTCCGTGAAATTTATTTTCCACCCAATTATTGGTTGGTGAGAACTTGTTTTCATGTTACTTTTTTTTTTTGTCAATTGGAACAAATTATATTCTCAATTGTAACAAATTATATCATTTAATTGACAATTTTCATAAAAAATAAAGTCAAACTAATGGATTCGAAATGATAATTTTTTTTTTTATAATTGGAACAAATTCTAAATCCAATGATAAAAAAAAATTATCACTTTAATAGTCAATTTTCATGAAAAAAGAAGTCAAACAGACACCAACTTTCACAATTTTTCACATGGAAAATTATATTAATCAAACACAATTAATTACAATTTTCAATAAAATAAATTCTAGACAATTCAATTACCTGAAATTCATTTTTCTTTCCATCCAAATTTCACATTTGCAATACCATATTTTTTCTATTTTCCAACTTTTGTAGTATTTGATATGCAAAATTTTCCCTTCCAAAATTTTCATTTTTTGAGGAAAATAAATTTTTGGTATTTTGGCGAGTAAATATTTTCCAGATTTTTTTTTTTTTTTTTTTTTTTGCAATTGGAAAAAATTATAGACACAATGGTAATTTTGTTTTTCCACTTTTATCGACAATTTTCATGCAAAACAAATTCAAACGAATGGTATTCGGGACGTGTTCGATAGAGATTAGAATTGAAAAATTAGTTGTTATTGTTGACTTTTAAGTGGTGTAATCAGTTTCATAATCAATCATAATATATAATCCTCTATTGTAGTGTGATGTGCTTCACTTATGCTAAATAACGATGACCAGACACGTCAATTAATTGGTGAATCATTAAGGTTACACTTGATTGCAAATGTGGAAAATGAGTGGAAAGAAAATGTTTTGCAAGGAATTGATTCGTCTAGAAATTGTTTTACTATAAATTGTTATTAATTGTATTTGATTAGTATAATTTTTCATGGAAAATGTTGAAAGTTCGGTGTTCGATTGGTTTCATTTTTTTATGAAAATTGTTTATAAAGTGATAATATTTTCTACCGTTGGGTCTAGAATTTGTTCCGAAAGGAAAAAAAAATTGGAAAAAAATAATCATACCGAGGGCGTGTTCAGTTGTACTTAAAATTCAATTTGAATTGAAAATACAACCGTTATTGGGTTTCACTCGTCTAATAAAAGTCAACAATAACAGTAAATTTTTCAATTATAATCTGTTTTTAATTTCTACTGAACATGTCCCGAATACTATTCGTTGGCTTTATTTTGCATGGTAATTGTCAATAAAAGTGAAATTTATTTACTATTATGTCTAGAATTTTTTTCCAATTGAAAAAAAAACCTAGAAAAGAATTTATTTTCCTAAAAAATGTAGAAAATTGGAAAGCTGGAAAACATTTTTCCAAAAAAAAAATTGCCTAACAAACACTAAAAAAGTTGAAAAATGAAAAACTTTTTCCATCTTCCATGAAAAATATGTAGCCTATGTTTGAAACCCATTTTGGGAGAAATAGAAATTTTGGAATAGTGATTGATGTGAGAATGTGTGGTGGAAAAGTGATGAAAAGTTTTTGATTTGTGTATAATATTATTTTATTTGGAGAATGTGTGATTGAAATGAAAAATGAGAATGAGAATGAGAAAGAAAAATAGAAATTAATGGGTGTCAAACATGGGCGTAGTATCAAACAGAGAACTTCCTAGGAACTATAATTAACTTACTCATCAAATAATGATGTGCTATGTCGCTGATATTTAGGATATCATTCCTGTATGTGTGGGCATTCAAATCAGATTTGTGATAAAAACTAATGAAATGTCGTGGATTTCATTAAACGTGTGGTTAAAATTAATTAATTTAAATCTTAAGTTGGGATTAAATAAATATTATAATGCTTCCACGGGCACAATCCCAAAAACCTAAACAACGCTAACAATTACGATTCCCACACAGTCCATACAAGAAACGCGCACATTCAGCGTGGAAAAATTTATTGAATTGTAATGAATTGCTCACATTTGGGTAATTTGCTAATTAATTTTAGTTTAGGGTCCGTTTGATAGAAAGACGGAAAATGGGTGGAAAGAAAATATTTTACGGGGAAAAGATTTTCCTATAAATTATTTTACTGGGAATTGTAATTAATTGTGTTTGATTGATATAATTTTCCATGTAAAATATTGAAAGTTTGATATCCGTTTGATTTCGTTTTTTATGGAAATTGTCCATTAAAGTGATAATATTTTCTACCATTGGGTCTAGAATTTGTTCCAATTGCAAAAAAAAAAAAAATTGAAAAAAAAAACCATACCGAATACCATTCGTTTGGCTTTGTTTTGCATGAAAATTGTCAATAAAAGTGAATTTTTTTTACTATTGTGTCTATAATTTTTTCCAATTGCAAAAAAAAAAAAAAAATTTGAAAAGTTGGAAAATATTTTCTCACCAAAACATCAAGAATTTATTTTCATCAAAAAGTGGAAAATTTGAAAAGTTGGAAAATATTTTCCTGGAAAATTTTTGTCAATCAAACACTACAAAAATTGAAAAATGGAAAATATTTTCCATTTTCCATGGAAAATGGAGCGTATCAAACGGACCCTTAGATTTTGAAATTGAGAGCCCATTTGAGCCACATTTTTTCTTCATTATAATGAATAATATTATAACGCTTCCACTAGCACAATCCCCCAAAACCTAAAACGGACGCTAACAGTTACGATTCCCACGCAGTCCATACAAGAAACGCGCACTTTCAGCTCGGAAGAATTTAGGGTTTCTTTTTTATTGAATTGTAATGAATTGCTCAAATTTGGGTAATTTGCTTCCGCCGGTTCTCTCTCCTCTGCAATTCAATCGTTTCTCTCTCTTCTACTCGCACTCCTCTCTTTCGTCCACTACTTGTAAGCTCTCTCTCTCTCTCTCTGTACATACATTTTTATGGGTATGCTATGCGTATTTGTATGTGTGACGCAACTTCGTTTTTCAGTCTTATTAAGTGTTGTTGAGAATCTCGCCTCAAATTAAATAGTATAATTATCTTTGATGTGAAAAAGGATAAAGAAAAAATATTGGGATAAACCGTTGATGCCCACAAAAACGTGTGCGCATTCTAGTTTTTTTAATCTGTGTTTTCTATTTTCTGCTTGTTTCTATTCATGGTTGCATTCGTAGCCTGATATTTGACGAATTTTCATTTGCGAACAAACTTAACTTGTCTTAATAGCACTTTGGACTTAATAGCGCGGAAATACTGCATAATGGAGCTCAACTGCTTATTGCTTTACCTATCAGTGCAATAGTTTTTAGATATTGAATTTATAGGTGCCAGTGCTACATTTAATATATTTGCTCTCCCTGACATCTGCTTTGTTTTTATTGAAAGGTGCAATTTGAGTGTGCATTTGGTAATTTTTTTTGTGGTTGTGGTCCAACTAGACAGGTATTCTTAGAGCAACATCTCGAAGACTTTTGATTGACACAAGGGCACAGTATCTGTCAAATATGGCTAATGTAAGTTCACATAAAAACACATCGCAAAAGCATATTATTTCCTAAATGAATGATACACAAATATGCTTTATGTCTGCTGCTCGCTTGTCTTTATTTCTGGTCCAGAATGTTGTTGACCTGGATCAAGAGAATGTTGGGAGTCTCAAACAACAAATAGCGAAGCTCTTTGAAGAATCACTGAGATTCACGGTCCCTGACGAGTTGGATGTAGAGCCTGCTATTGCTCCATGCCAAAATCCTAAATTTGGTGATTATCAATGGTCTGTTTTTTTCTTTTTTGTATTAGAGTCCAGATCAATTTGTTACATTACCTTATAATCACTGCTCACTAATTGGACAACTTTTTCTCTTTGGTAAGCAACAATGCCATGGGGTTGTGGTCAAAGGTTAAAGGCAAGGGTACGCAGTTCAGTGGTCCCCAACCAATAGGACAGGTGGTGATGATTACATTTTTGCTATATCTATGTCTTGTTATATTGACTGGAAAAATATTGTGGTATATCATGATTCATTTCATGTCTTAAACTGTAAGCATCAAATATTTATTAGTTACATTTTCGTTTTTAGGCCATGATGAAAAATCTTCCTTCATCAGAAATCATAGACTCATGCTCAATAGCTGGACCTGGCTTTGTAAATGTTGTATTGTCTCAGCAATGGATAGCAAAGGTCATAGATTTTTCGAATTTCTCTTTTTTTGGTTGAATATTTCTCTGTGTTTTTGTCTATGAAAATCTTACCTAAAGCTGTATAGAGTATTCAAAGGATGCTACTCAATGGTATTGAAACATGGGCTCCTAAGCTTCCTGTCAAAAGGGCAGTGGTTGACTTCTCGTCACCAAATATAGCAAAAGAAATGCATGTTGGTCACTTGAGGTCCACTATCATTGGTGATACACTGGCACGTATGCTGGAATATTCAAATGTTAATGTTCTACGGAGAAACCATGTTGGTGACTGGGGCACACAGGTAGACCTTTTTTCTGCTTATTGCTCTATTGTGGCCAAGTATTGGACATGCTCATATTTTTGTGTCGTACTTCCCATCATATTAGGTATGCTATTTACTTTTGGTTTACCTGCACTAATTCAAGTTGTGAAAGAAAACATAAATTTTGATTTATTATCCTACTCTTATTTATTGTTTTTTTCTCTTGGAGCAACAGTGATTGATACTTTTATTTTAAAATCTTTCTCTGAGTCTTATACTTGATTGCTCGATTCCATATTTTAGTTCTGATCATGGTCTAAAATGTCCCTTTTAAGTTACACGGTACATATGTATTTCATCAAATCTGGAACTCAAAACTATGCCCTTTTTATTTATTTCTTTCCTTATTTTTTCCATTGGAATGAGCCAACTTTATTTACTTTTGCCTTGTTGGATACCTTTGTAGGTTATGTAGAAATTTATTGTTACACAGTTTCATCTTGGATTCTTGACTGATGTTAAATATAATCTTTTATGAAGTGTTCGTGCTTCATCATTTCCATCATAAATCTTAAGCTGAATTATATGTTTTGCAGTTTGGTATGCTAATTGAGTACCTTTTCGAAATGTTTCCAAATGGGGAAGTTAATGATCAAGCCATTGGAGATCTAGAGGTGAGGGGAGAAATTTTGAACACTATTTGGTCCTTCGATATATTGTCATTTTATGTTCGTTCTTTCTTACTTCACTTAGAAGCTTGTAATGTGCATCGTCTATGTCATATCATAGGTGGTGAGTGATAGCACCATGTAGCTCTACATTTTTTTATTTTTACGTATGTAATAAAGTAGAATTACTGTATATGTTACTTTATCCTTGATTGTTAAAAGAAGGCTTTTTTTTTTTTTTTTTTTGGAGGAATATGACTTATCTAATGATTTTTAAAATCTCTTGAACAGAAGAATTTATTTACAATGCCTACCAAGTAGCTTTTTAGATAGAAGATTAAGTACCATTTTAGTTGTTTTATGAAGATTCAATAACACGGTGCATTACACTTGTGAAATAAAATTGTATCATTTAGCTTTCAGTTTTAGAGCCTGTTTGATACGACTTAAAATCCAATTAAAATTGAAAATATGGCCGTTATTGGGTCCCACCCGTCTAACAAAAGTCAACAATAACGGCTATATTTTCAATTTTAATCTGATTTTAATCTCTACCAAACACCCTTTTAGTTTTGCGAAAATTTTGTAATGACTGATGACGCAAATCCTCTTTGTTTAAGCAAATTAGTGCTGTAAAAGAGTGGGAACTATTCTTTTTGGCCATCATGGCAAAGTTTTCTACATGAAATGGTCGCAACTTTCAATTTTAATTTGATAGATATGCTATTCAAAAGTTGGAATAGGCATTGAAGTGAAGGCCAGGTTTACTGTGATTTGTTAGCCAACATAAACCATTGACTCCGAGAGAGGTCAAGCACGGATTATTCAGCAAAAAACAGAAGTCAAAACGTTATAAGAAAAATCTGTCTCATGTTTGTTTCTCTCTTTATTGAGATTAAAACTCCATATGATCATGATGTCAATCAGAAATTAAGAGTTCCTTATTCCTTTGTGGCTAGGTTTTATGCTGAAGAAAGAGCTTCTATTTTGGTGATTATTAACGTTTTTATTTGTTCTGTCATCTGTGGAACCATACTTGAAAAATAAATATAGGTATCGCAATTCATTGAGACAAAAGTTTGATAAGGTAGGATGCACAAAGGTTCTCCTTTTGATTCAAGTGCGGCTTTTCAGGCATTTTATAAGGCATCGAAGCAGAGATTCGACAGTGATCCTGCATTTAAGGAGAGGGCCCAACAGGCTGTGGTCAGTCTTCAGGTGAATTACTTGGTAGCTTAAGGTTTCGAAAAGTTGACTCCTTATTGTTACTTTCTTTTAACCACGAAACATCCCCCATAATTGACCATAGTTTCTTGGTAAGTAACACTGTAAAGATTTACAGACTCCCATGAAGGTGGAATATCATCTACTTGAGTGGAAGTCTCTAATTATCTTTTTTACATGATTCTCTGGCCTTATCCATATTATAGGGTGGAGAAGAGAGGTATCGGACAGCATGGGCACAAATTTGTGAAATCAGTCGAAAGGGGTATGAAAGGGTTTATGAGCGGCTTGGAGTCGAGTTAGAGGAAAAGGTAGTGAATATTTCTTACTGCTTTAGTTGCTTGTGAAGGTTTGTTGTAAATCTCGTGGTAAATATTGTTTAAAAGGTCATTCACACCAAGAAATTAGCAAAAACAACGCAATGATGCATTTTGTCACATGAGAGCTATTTTGTAAAGGATTATTTCATTGTTTTATGTAAGATATTTTCAGAAAACGTGACATTTTTTGACTATGGAAAACTTAACATTTCCTATTTGCCTAGACCTTGGTTTGGTGGAGTGAAACAATCTGATGCAGGACGATAGTAGAATTAGAATTGTAGGAAGAAGCCTCAGAAGGAAGAGAGAAGCAGCCGAGAAGAAACAAGAGGAGGAAGAAGAAGAAGCAAGGAGAAGAAAGGGGGTGAAAACGGCTGCAAGCCAATCTTTAATTCAACATATTCATCAACTGCCTAAATTACAATGAAAAACCCAATAAATAGTTAAAACCTAATGAGTTTGGGCTAACCCATTACTACAAGCCCAATAATCAAAATGTAAATGATGAAGTCCAATAACAATAAAATTAAGTCTCGAGTGACAAAACCCAATAATAATAATAATAATGAAAATAAATCCCGATGTCTCGATGATGTCCGCATCACAATCTTTGTTGCCTTGATTACTTTTTGTACTCAGTTTCGAATGAAATTTGGTGAGCCAAGAAGGTTCAATTAATGTCTGCATTGCACAGTTGACTGAAGATGATATGGCGTCTAATAATATTTTTTAAAGTATATCATTTCTTTTATGCTCCAGTGACTGTAATATGTGATATTGTGATATTTATCTTTTTACACCTGGCTATTCAGTGGCACTTATTGTTGTTTTCCCTTTATCCAGGGAGAAAGCTTTTACAACCCATATATTCCAGGGGCTTTAGAGTTGTTGAGTAAACAGGGATTAATTGAAGAAAGTGAAGGAGCTCGTGTTATCTTCATTGAAGGGAAAAATATTCCTCTTATTGTTGTGAAGAGGGATGGTGGTTACAACTATGCTTCTACTGATCTTGCTGCATTATGGTTAGTTCCAAACTCTACATGTTTATTGTTGGATATTTTCATGAAGATTCTCTATAGTTGTCTTTGTGTCAGTTTATCTTACAGCTTTTTCTAATTTACATAAAGGGGTTAATTTATAGCTCATGAAATTCTTTCACATAAACATATATGGATTTGGTCATTGGTCATGTTGATATCTGCTAAAACTGATAAGATTTTATAACTCAACAAAATAGCAATTATGTAACCGATATCAAACTTAACTGCACTCTATATGGTGTTCTGCACATGTGCAATTTGTAGGTATCGACTTAATGAAGAAAAGGTGGAGTGGATTATATATGTAACTGATGTTGGCCAGAGAGAGCATTTTGAAATGTTCTTTACTGTAAGTTATGACATTGTCTTAATCTATGATTACATGTTGCATAAATCCTTCATTTACCACCTTTTAATCATACGTGCTGTTAAGTTTCTAGTCTTAATGCCTCTTCAATTTTTTCCAGGCTGCCAAACGAGCTGGTTGGCTTCCTGCTGAAGATAATAAGTATCCCAAAGCTAGCCATGTAGGATTTGGGCTTGTTTTAGGAGAAGATGGAAAAAGATTTCGCACTCGCAGTACTGAAACTGTCAAATTGGTTGATTTACTCGATGAAGCCAAAAATCGATGCAAAACAGCTTTAATCCAAAGAGGTAAGATAACAGTTGCTTCAGGAAAATCCTTACATTTGTTGTCTGCACTTCAACGATTATCCGATCAATAGAAAATTAGTTTTTTTCCCAACTATCAAGTTATATTATATTTTAGCAGGCTGCTACTGTCTGATTTCGATGTTTTAGATCAGAATGCCATGTCATGAATGCTTTTCATTTTATGGCCAGGTAAGGGTGAAGAGTGGACCGAGGAAGAGCTTGAGAGAACTGCAGAAGCAGTTGGATATGGTGCCGTAAAGTATGTTTCTTGCCTTTGCATTCCTTTTTTTCTTGATTTTCGATGTCTCCAGTTTAATTAGAGTGCTAAACCTTACTAATTTGTGCAATGAACAAAATTTCGCTGTGCATCGTCTTGTATAAGGATCAGGATATTTGTCAGTTCGTGTTTAAGTTGTGGATCTGGGATTGGGTTCTGAAATGTGTTATTTCCAGTTTGAGACAAGTAAAAGAAAACCTTCCATAATCATTTGTGTGAGAAACTTTTAGCTCTTTATATAAAATGAGCTTAGTCGAAGGATCAGAAATTTATCTTCTTGTTCAGTTCTGTATTTTACTTGTGGTTCTAGATTAGATTCCACAAATACACAGGCATGTGAGCACATACACAGCGTGTTTGGTTTGACAGATAAACGTACTCTTATTTATTTGCTTACTTTTTTACTGACATCTGAATTAATTTATTTTTATTGGATATTGAACAGATATGCTGACCTGAAGAATAACAGAACTACCAATTACACCTTTAATTTTGACCAGATGCTGAATGATAAGGTGGGTTCACAGATTGTTAATGCATTTTATAATGGGAAGAAGCGTTATTTTACGAAAATTAGGTATTTGGTATTGGTTCATATTAATCTTGATGAGCCAGTCCTTGGCTTTAATAAAGTATTTTATTTCAATTCTTATTCCTCCTTAGTTCCCTTTGTAATAGTGCCTCGACTGATTGATTCCTATGCTTTCCCTAGGTTTTTTTTTTTTTTTTTGCGAACTTGTATTCTCAATTGAGTTAAGTCTTCACCTGTTCAGTTTATACTTGATTGCCTTTTTCTTTTATGAGCAGGGAAATACTGCTGTGTATCTGCTGTATGCACATGCTCGAATATGCTCAATTATAAGGAAATCGGGTAAAGATATAGAAGAATTGAAAAAGGTAGGATGTTGTCGTTGAAGTTCTGTAAAATTTAAATAGGTATTTTCAATGTTTGTTATATACTAAATGCTGTCATCAAAGGGTAAAATATTAAGCAGTTTTGTTCATTTTTAGGACTTAATTTTCCATTTGTTCTAAAATGTGAAAGAAAATAATAGTTTTCCAATAAGAAATTTATTTCCAAATTTGATTGATTTGACTTGTCTTCAAATTCCAATTTGGTCTTTTACAAATAGGGCACTTGCATCATTATTTTGTATTCAAACTTGAACTAAAATTTTGGCGATAAGCTTGGCTTCTCATGAGTGGCCTAAGAATGCCACCAATTGTTATTTTGAATTTTTTTTTAACCATATGTTAGTGGCAGCTGGGAACATATTCAACAGGCATGTTTAACTGAGCTCAAAATAAATGTTATAGTCAAAATAGTAACATGTTTTCAATTTTTAACCAACAGAAGAAGTTAATTTTTCAAAACTCATCTATTCATTAATAAACTTTTAAAGCTTACCTAAAAACGTTATAAGTTCACAATTGTTTTTAATTTACAATTTAAAGCAATTCTTAATTTTATTTGTGATAGGTTGGAACTTTAGAGTTGGCTCATCCCGATGAACGTGTATTAGGACTTCATTTGCTCCAATTTGCCGAGGTAAGAATCCTAGGAGATATAACCATGTCTATTCAATTCCTTGGATGCATTGACATTTTCTTATATTACTTCATTGTATTAAATTTGGGTTTGCTTTCCTTCCACCCTTTGCAGACTGTTGAAGAAGCGTGCACCAATCTTTTGCCAAATGTTTTGTGCGAATATTTATACAATTTATCTGAAGACTTCACAAGATTTTATACCAACTGTCAGGTACGAAGCATAAATTTATACTGCACCAAAAATTAAAGTAAATAAATATATTTGAGAAATATTTGAAGCCTTCTTCTCTTTAGTAAAATGATGGTTTTGAGGGTTGCTTGAGAAGAAAGGGCGGGTATGTTGCTTGCTGGCTTGGGCTATTTATTTGCATAGGGAAATGAAATAGGTTCAAGATTGAAATATAGTTTCAAGTTCAGAAACTCGATGAGAAGATGTGCCTTAATGATAGTTAACTCCAATAAGCCTGGAAGCCTCAAAGTTCATCTTGTTTTCCAAAAATCAGTTTTGCCAGGGCTATAGTGCATTACTGCTGCATATTAATCCGGAATGGAGTTATTGCGATGGGGAAGGGAACTTTTGTGAGATTGTTCTCCTATCAAATTGTTTATGAATGCCTAGAGTTGAAGCATGCTCTCCTTAAACGGGTCAGCCAGACCCGGCCAGCCCCAGTTAATTTTAGCACACCTAAAACTGTGGCTGTGCTATGAGCGAGCTTGATTAGTATTTGATGAACTAGGAAAATTTTAATGGCTGATTCTTGAAGTCTGGATTTTAACTACCCTATTTTGTAAGGGCTTTAACAAAACAATTGCACGTCTTATTGATCGTACTTACTAGTCATCTCAACCTCTTCTTTGAAATCAATGCAGGTTGTTGGCTCAGCAGAGGAGACAAGTCGACTCTTGTTGTGTGAGGCAACAGCAGTCGTCATGAGAAAATGCTTCCATTTGCTAGGAATCACCCCCGTATACAAAATTTGAACCGTTGTAGTTTTGGTATTCTAGTTGCGGGTTGGACCACACCCAAGCTTGAGAAAGTTGCTATTGATTAACCCGATGACAAATGAGGTGTTTTTAGGAATTATTACTAAATATTAGTTTTGGTCTGACAACAAAAGAATTGAACCAAAGTTTTGATATCAAGTGTAAGCTTGAGCTTTTTTATCTTTATATTTGGAAGTGTTGCTGTTTTTGTGTCATATACTGGAAATGTCTGCGATTTATAGTTTATGCTTTCTGCAATTTTATGGGGATATTTTAAAATTTATATCACACAATAATCTTGCCCCAACGTCTTAACATTTGAAAGACATTCAAATAAGCGGAAATAAGTTCGTTTGGTTTCATTAAAAAAAAAAAAAATCGTTTTTACTTAAAATGTATTTAGAAATATAAAAATAAACCTTTACTTTGTAATTAGACCATCACGGACGCGGACGAATGTCTGTTCTCTCGGGGGAAAAAAAAAAAAAAGAAATTCTGGAAAGAAAATGAAAATATCCCTTCGGTATAAAGAATTAGACGAAGGAGAATAAGACAGTGACTAGTTCTGTGAGAATTGCCGGTGACCTGACTGGGTTTCGGATCTTATTTCACTTTTTGGCCTAAAGCTGATGTATGAATTACTGAATAAATGCATTCATTTGTTGTTTCTTGTATGATTCTTTATTTGCCCATTTGATTTTCATTATTGTAGAATGAGAATGAAAAATATAGTCGTTATTGAGCTCCACACAAGATATAGAAATTCAAAATAATGGTTTGATATGATGGATAATGATCATATTTTTCATTTTTATGAATGAAAAATGAGAAACAAACGGGGGCTTATTGTCATTCTATTCAACAGTGTGAAGGGATTTCTGGCAAAACAAGGTGGCCTGGCGAATTTCAGGTTTGTTTTAAGACTTTTTTTTTCCTCTAATTCTCCGATATCTTGTATTATTTCCTCGTGGCGATTGTATTTGATTGGTGTAAGGGAAAATGTGTATTTGTAAACTTTTATTAGCTTTATATTTACAGGGCGTTTCTACTATGGATTGGTTAGGTTCTTTGAGGTTTTCTTGCTAGATATTTTCAACAATGGAATTTTATAAACACTAACTTGTAAAGTTTAGCTACCAATAAAGCAAGCATGTATTGAGTTTTTTTCCTGATTATGATGAATAAATCTGCTATGAACAGAGACACCAAGCTCGAGGAACGTTAATTTACTTACAATATTAGTTGGTTTCAAGTATATGTTCTATGGTCATTTCTTAAGAGTCAAGTTCTTTATACGGAAATAGGAGTGTTGTCCCATGGAAAAGTAAGCTTGCCTTCTTAATGTGAAAAAAGCCTGTTGGGAAAATCCAGTCACGATTGGCTGCAAAATGAAACTATTTGTCTTTGATTTTGGTCGCCTTCTTCATTTCCGTTTCAAAAAAATTGCGTCTTTCACTTGTTGTCCTTGTGCAAACAAAATGAATTGCACAATATTTTGTTTCGACATATTTAATAGATGTGTCATGCCTTGTGCTTTTGACTAAATGACCTGACTGCGATCATCCATCTTGATATACCTTGTACTGGCATTGATTTATGAACTGGCTTCCTTCACTTACTATACTCACTTTTCGCTGATTGGACAAGGAATATCACATATTATTTTGTGGTGGGCTTGAACCGGCTAGTGATTTTCACGATCCACCCTCCTTCAAATGGTCGAGTAGGCATTGCGTTACTCATCTTGAGTTTTGACTATGGTTTGAGCTGTTTCATTATCTACCGACTTAGCTTGAGGAAAAACTGTTGGAATTATTTAATGATACTGAAAGAAATAAAAAGCTTAAAGTCTCGTTGAGGAATCATGATTTGAGCCTCAACACTTTTGGACATTCTGGTTTCACAACTCAACTACGTGGCACCACTATCACCATTTGATGCATCTCTTCATTTCCGTTTTAAGTACTGGCGATGTACTATAACAGGTTCTCTTGAGTGAGAATTTGGGTAGTAGAGTCAATGATCTATCGATTTTGGTACCTTACGAAGAGCGTCTCGGTGTAGATCTCAACGGAGATGTACGCTATCTTGTAGCCGAACCTCAGGAATGTGCTCAATTTTCTTAAGATCTGCTATTTTTGTGTTCTCAAGATTTGTACCACTGGTGATGCTTTTCATTTCTTTAATTCTCTATTTTTCATCTCTCCGTGCTTGCTTCATTCAATGTGGTAATCTCATTATCATCTATGATTTTTTCTCCTCTAGAGTTTGCAATTTGCCAAGAAATTTAATTTTGAGGAAAAGCAAAGGCATACAAAAATACATTCCTGCAGTGGTCCAGAGCTCATATTTTGCATCTTCAGTTTAGGTTCAATACAGTTACAGCCTCAACAATTTGTCAAACCGAAACCCATCTTGTTTTGTCGCAAGGATAACGAATGTAAATGCACGCTAATCGAGTATGACCACAATGTTATGTTCTCATTATTGCATCACAAGACTTGTTAATGTTTGTATTTGAGACTTCTATTATCAGGGCAAAGAATAGTCCAAGAAGCAGATGCTCAGCTGAAGTGTGTATGCTTCCCAATACTTGGAGGTACTATTAGATTTGCATTGAAAAGATTCTAGACAAGTTAAAAGCTGATGGGTCAGGAATTGGAGAGAGCTATGGGGGATTTAGTTAGTCCCTATCAAAGGTTGGGTGCTCTTTGGTTTAGTTGATCAGGATTTTATGACATAAAATGAAAATATATTTCCTTCTACAACTATGACAATTTACATTGTAGACGTGGAGAAATATAAAATTCTGACAATGGACAACTCAACCACAACCACTTTATAGACACCCGACTAGACCTCTAAAAGCTCTATCCATTTCCAAACACATCTACTTTCAACTCGTCTATTATCTTTTTCGATGCTTTCCTTAAAGCACATTTTTCGCGTCAAAGCGCGACACGAAGAACCAAAAATCTCGTAGTACCTAATACAACTTGATCGAGTGCACTAAACTTAGCTCTATTGAATAACGTGACAACGACGTAATTGTCATATGGATTCGTACTAAGTATTCGTGGAACTAAATAACATTAATCATAAAATGTCGGGATCATTTTCCTATCCTATATTTAGGAGGAGTGGGGTGGTTGGGCGAGCATGTAGATATACAAAGTCATATAGTGTCATATACCTATTTAACTACTAAAATATGACAATTTTGCAAACGTGTCGAGATTGAAAAGTGCTCATCACCATTTTCAATTAACACTTTATCTACCTCCTAATTGATAACTTACCCTTCGCTTCAATTTCCCTTTAAGTGCAAGCAAAAGTTGGTCACAGTCCCTTTATTGATTTTCACTTTTAATCTCTCAACTGCACTTAAAGAGGTTGGATCTGACAATTGTTGTTAGAAATTAAACTTCACAACTCAGCAATCTTAAAAGAAATTTATATGGCAAATATTAGAATGGACTGAAAAATATATAGTGTTCAGTACTATCTAATTCACGTTAGCAAACATGTCATCACACTTGCAAAGTTTACAACATGAACCAATTTGCTCATAATTTGATAATAAATATACCTTTGACGTGTAGTGCAAGATATGATTTCGATAGTAGAATGAGCGAAATTGTACTTCCTTTGTCATGAACGAAATTGTCTGGTATTATTTAGTTCAACAAATAAAATGACATTAGCATAAAAAGTTCAAATGTATTTGAAAATTAGGTAAGTAAATGATGTGACGTTGTTAATTACGAATTTTTCGATCACGAGCATGCAATATCGTCAACTAAAAGCGTACTTTACGTAACACAGACATGTGTTACACATGGTCTTTATAGCATTTCGTGAGCGTGTGGAAATTTTTTTCAAATGTATCAAATCAAAGCTCGCAAAAAACTTACAAGTTAAAGATCCAACCTTATAAGAATGCATCGTTACATTAGAACGGAATGAAGATAGGCACAAATGTACATTAAATTACATTAAACTTCCCTTCCCTTCCCTTCCCTTTCCTTATACTTCAATCTTCTATCAAACAAAAGAATACCTAATTAATTGTTTTCAAATTCAGAATGAAGATTCATATTTCATCCTGTTCAGGTCCAAAACTTGTACAGAGTGCAATTTCCATTGACTTTGACTTTTCAGATTTTTGCCACAAAAAGACAGTGATCAAAGCCCTGTTGAAGAGGGAAGTGGACACGTGGCAGAAACCCATTTCATCAGGCCAACGATATAGCACTCCGTGATATTGATAAATACCACCTCAGTTTCTCTCTCTTCATATCCATACATTCATTCTCTCTCTGCATGCTTAGACCTGCCTTCTGATTTTCATGCTATTTTCTGCAGTTTACATTCAACAAAATCGTGAATTTTTTTACGCAATTTTGAGGTTTTAACATATCCACATTTCATTTTAGACTTTTTTATCTTTAAATTTATGATCCTGTAAAAGGCCATTATTGGCCGGAAATGGGGAAGAAAGGAGGCGGTGGTGGTTGGTTTTCCAATCTAAAGAAGGTCTTTAAACAGTCCTCCAACGACTTGCCAGAGAAGAAGGTTAGTTCGCTCGAAAAATTCGGACTCCACTATAAGAGTATTTTTAATTTTTGTTTTTTTTGTTTTGCATTGCCCTCATGCCCTGTTTGCTTCATTGTTACGAAAGATGAAGATGGTGTTTGGTGGGGATTAAAATTAGATTTTTAGTGGATTGTGATATAAATTTTTAAAATGTGTGGTTGAAAAGATGTACAACTCATGAAAGATTTGGTTAATATTTGATTATTGACTTTGACTTATATTAAAATCAGATTTTAATTTGGCCCAAACAGATCTTTAATATTAAATTCTGGTGTTCCATCTTAAAAGATAATCTTATCATAATAGGAACCTCTATAATTTTATCTTTATTGATATAAAATTTGTCCTTCTAACATGCCTAGCAAGACAGTGGCTCGTGGCTCGTTTGAGCAAATCAATCTTAAAATACGTATGCTCATTTTTTAGGTTTTAATAAGATTGAATTGCTCTTTTAATCTTAATGAGCTCTATACGATGTTATGACTTGGGTTCCACACAGTCTTGTTTTTTTTTTTCCTTCTTGAAGCAACACGATATGGTCCGATGAAACAATGCACAAGCACTAATGTTGAAAATGATATGATTTTGAGAAGGAAAATGCCGAGAAATGGCAACATGAAGCTCCAGAGGTTGTGTACCTTGAACATTTTCCTGCAGACAGTTCTCCAGATGTTACGAATGCTGAGAGCTTCTACGCATCTCCAGTGGCTGAAGATCCGAATCGTGCTCTTGCTGTTGCTGTTGCAACTGCTGCTGCTGCTGAAGCAGCCGTTGCAGCTGCTCAAGCAGCCGCTAAAGTTGTTAGATTAGCCGGATATGGACGTCATTCTAAGGAAGAAAGAGCAGCAACTTTTATACAATCATGTTACAGAGGATATCTGGTAATTTCTATCTTCCTTCCTCTGTAGATATTGTATTGGTATGATACATTAGTTTAACCGATGTAGCAGAAATTACTCAATGCTAGATTAACTACAACTTATGCAAGGATTGATAAATAGAAGAAAAATGGGATAACAAGACATTCATAGTGGTTCGCCTCAATGAGAGACTTGCTTCCGTGTTGCAACGGAATATTTTCACTTTAAAGAATACAATTTCTGCACATAAAACCACCCCCATTGTTGACCTTACTACGAAGGTCTATATCCTCGGTCCATAAGACAACAATTGATTGACTCCACATAGTCCAAGTATAGTGCTTGGGCAAAATAGTCTAATACGAATACATTGTTCAAGTCACTGTGACACCAGGCACCACACAAATTTATTACTCGTCTATTTGATATATATTATTTTTTTTAATTTTGTAGGCAAGACGTGCTTTACGTGCTCTGAAGGGCTTGGTGAGGCTTCAAGCTCTAGTCAGGGGTCATAATGTGCGGAAGCAAGCGCAGATGACAATGCGATGCATGCAAGCACTAGTGCGGGTGCAGGCCAGAGTCCGTGCACGTAGACTTCAATTAGCGCACAACAAACTTCTAGAAGAAGAAGAAGAAGAAAGATTCGGACCACGACAAAAAGAGTACGTGCAAAGAAGTCCAATCAACAAGCCGGAGACAAAAGCTTGGGAGAGAAACAGAGAAAATGAAATGAAAAGGGAGAGAGCTCTAGCCTATGCTTTTGGCTATCAGGTTTGATATTCTTATTCTCAGGTTGGGTTAAGTAACTTATTTTTACACAAACTTATTTACCTATAAGTGAAGACTAAAACTAGATTTGCCGTGGCAGCACCAACACGAACTCTTATATTCTAACCAAAATGGTGACAATGCTGAATTCTATGATCACGGGAATATCGAGCAACAGTGGGGTTGGAACTGGCTTGAAAAATGGAAGGATTCGCAACCCTACAATGCCAAGAAAAATATACCATGGGAAAGCTCCTACGTGACAGGTACCTCAACAGATGAGACATCATTAGGCTTCGAAAATGCAAACATAGGCCGACGTAGGGGAGTCCCAAAGGAATCGAGCCCACGCACAACTCTACAACAGCCTAGATCGAGTTTGGATCATATTCCTAGCTTCATGGTCCCAACACAGTCTGCAAAAGCAAAAGTTCGGGGCCAAGTCCCAGTCAAACAACGAAGCCCACCAGGAACCCAGTGGAACTCTTCGACAAAAGGAGGGACAGTCACTGGACCCGGCTACATGTCGTCGAGCTCCAGTGGAGGAAAAGCAGCTTATCAGGCTCCAAGAAGCCCAAATGCAAGATTTCATTGAAATAGTGGACAGGCTAAATGAGCATTACCTTGGGAATTACCAGATTGATACATAATTTTGGGTGATTGCATAATAGTTCATCCTATTGTTTGTCAATAGATTGTTTAATTTATTCAAATTGTTACTCATCTTTTCTTTCGTCTTGAGAGATACGATCGGTATTCCATGTAATGTACCAGACCATCTAATAAGGGTTGGATAATTTGTTATTATTTGAGTTGTTCAGTTGAAATATATTATAAATGAAAAAATATATAAGAAAGTCTTTATGTAAGAACAATTGTTTTATCTAGTTCTGTCAGTAATCTAACAAAGAACAGAACAGAATGATTCAAGAAGATTCTTGTAATCGACCCTAAGTTTAATAGTCCTCAGACTCCGGATGATCACACAGCAAATCTTAACGTGCTGCACGACAGACTAAATGCAGATGACACGGGTGTACTGATACTTATGAGCAGATCAAATTTACGTATAAGCTAAACCAAATATCCTCGACTTTAGATGCAAGAGCAAAGCCACAACATATGCGCGCGCACACAGAGCTGAAGGGTAAATTATGCAGAGAACGGTCCGCCTGAACGCCGCTCAATCTGAATGTTTGAAAGTGGCGGCAAGTGCATGTAGAACTACTCCCACATCGATAGTGGTTAGAAAAGTGTAAGGAAATAATAGTTATAAAAAGGGAGGGAGAACCCGGTGTAGAAGCATCTTTGCGCTTGGGGCAATGACGCAGCTAGTGAGGTTCTAACCGAGGCGCGTCTATTGCTGGTTGAAAACTATTTCCAAACCCCCTCTTCGGCCTGGGTTCGTCCTTGGCCGTCGAGAATTTCTGGAAGGGCTTCCTTTACTGGTAGAGCCCTGCAATTCTTTACACAAAGATTGTTCGTGGGCCTGAACTGTGGGTCACCTTATATATTACTGTTGGGTCGATTACGTGATTTTCACAAGGGAAGATTACATTTATAAGGGGTTTACTTTACACCATTTCAAAAATACAAAAACAAGTTTCAAATTTCAAAAATCAGGTTTTTAATATTTTTATTTATGAAATAATAAATTATTAAATCAATTTAATATTACATATTTAATTCTAAGAGTTTGGTCACAATCTAAGAGTTTTTAGGTCACAATTAACCATTTTATTAGTAACAAATTATTTTTTGATTACAAATCAAAATTTTCATGTGTCACATTATTTTATAGTCACAATTTAAAAATATTATAGGTCACATTTTGTTCATCGATTACAAATTAAAATTTTAAAGTCACGATTTCTTTATCGGTCACATATTACAAATATTATAGGTCACAACTTATCATACCTTCACAAATTATCAAATTACGGTCACAAATTAAAACTTTAAAGTCACGATTTCTTTATCGGTCACATATCACAAAAATTATAGGTCACAACTTATCATACCGTCACAAATTATCAAATTACGGTCACAAATTAAAACTTTAAAGTCACGATTTCTTTATCGGTCACATATCACAAATATTATAGGTCACAACTTATCATACCGTCACAAATTATCAAATTACGGTCACAAATTAACAATGGTCACAGATCAATAAAAATTATATGTCACAAGTCACGTATTTTCAAATTTGTAGGTCACAGTTCGATACTAAGTCACACATTAATAGTTAGGTCACAGACACCAAAAAAAGCTAGGTCACAGACAAAAATAAAAAATCAAGGTTCAATAACTAGGTCACATATCAAAAAAAAAAACAAAACAATCACTGCCACCACCCAAAACATACCACCGTTCACACATCCGCCACCACACCCACAGATAAGCTACCCACACACAGATCCATCTCCAACACATACAGATCCCCACAAACAACGCACACCCATAGCACATCATCTCACACCCACTGCACTGCCTTTCTACCATTCCAAAATTAAAAATCTGCTCAAAATTAAAAATTAAAAAAAATAAAAAAAAAATTTGCTGCTGAACGGCAGCCTCGCTGCCGTTCAGCAAACCCACAACGCTGCCGTTCAGCAGCGTTGACGCTGCCGAACGGCAGCGACGTTGCTGAATCTCAGCAGCGTCGCCGCTGCCGAATCTGCCGAAATGGGGGGGTCGCCTGCCGAGAAGAAGGAGGGGGAGGGGGAGGAGGAGGGAGAAGGGAGAATGGAGGGGGAGAGGCGGTGGTCGCCGGAGCAGGCGGCGGTGAGGGAAGGAGCGCGGTGGAGGCGGAGGCGGCGGTTAGTGAGGAGGGAATGGGGAAAGGGAAAAGTTTGGGTTGTAATTTAATTTAGGGTTTGGATGTTTGGGGGGGGTGTATGTATAGATTGATATATATTACTATTATTATTATTATTATTATCAAATATTAATTTGTATTATTAATTTATATTAATTATCAATTAAAACCTGATTTTTGTAATATGAAACTTTATTAAGGATTTATGAAAATGGTAAGTTAAAAGTAGGGTTGGGTGTAATTTCCTCTTTTCACAATTGAACGTCTTTTAATCGTATTAGTTAATGAAGGATCAAGTTATTAAGGACGTTGAATTAATGGATTAATGACGCGAAAGTGTTGTGTTAACAAATATAATCTTATTTGGTTTTATTGTTTATTAAGGATATAATAGTCTTTTTAGTTTCTTTTATTTTAGACTATATATAATCTCTTTATATTTAGGTTTTGTATTCACTTTTCATTATACATAATTAATGAAATCCTAACCTCATTTTTTTCCTTTCTTTTCTTTGAATTATTTAACATAGTATTAGAGCCGCCATGTTATGAAATTTGTTGTTAAAGAATTTTATATCTCATCTATTGACATCCGGTGTGTTCGGTAGACATCATGTGATTTGATTTCGTTCGGAGTAAATTCTTGACAGCGATTTGAATTAGATTCATCCACACGTTATTCTCAATATAAAGGTTCGTGCCTTTTTATTTCGTATTCGATTTTGAAAAAGGGATTGTTAATTATATCGTTCTCGTATGTTGATTTTGGATACCGCCCCTGGAAATCAATTGAACTGGTTGGATGATTTCAAAATTGGAAGTTTGTTTGAATTGGTACACGTGCAAATTATAGTCAAAATTTGGAATTCAAAATTGGGAATTTGTTTCAATTGCCCGTGCACAATTTTGGTCAGAATTTGGAATTCAATTGGTTGAATAATTACAAATTCTGGAATTGGTTTGAATTGAAGTATTTGAATTGGTATTGGACACTGATTGAGATTTGGCCGTTAATTCTCGTTTGATTCCGCATCAGACTATTGTTTATTTTTCATATTTGGCAAGGTTTTCATATTGGTAAGGAAGCCTTGGGGAGAGAAAATAGGCATTGGCTTGAGGCAGTGTAAATTATCGAATAATATAGATAAGAATATGGTGAGTGAAGGAGGTTTGATTAGTGTATTCATGGGATCTAGTGAGAGGAAGGTAGGCAGTGCTTTCAGGTTAGAGAACAATATGGATTAGACTTTAGAGAATATGATGAATAGGTTATGGATTTATTGGGCTTATGGGTAGTTGGATTGGTTATTGGGGTTTGGGTTATAATATTGGATGTTTTGGTTAGTTTATGGTTTTAGGACACTGTTTTATATTTGTTATTGGGCTGGTTTTGGTATATATATGGTTGTTTGTTGATGGGATTGGAAATTTGGTTTGCAGTTTGTAGGTAATCTGAAATTTATTTTGCATATTTGGCCAAGTTGATGGGATTGAAAATTTGGTTTGCAGTTTGTAGGTAATCTGGAATGTGAAAATTAGGCAAAGTACGGTTATGATGTTAAAAAATTGATTAATACACTTGGCATCTTTGACTTTTCCTGTGCACGTATTTAATACGATAAAATGGAGCATTATTTCCTTATTGTTAAGCACCTGCGCCTGCACCTGCATAATTGTTTCCTTAATTATTATTATCTTGATTAATTTGGATTTATTCATTTATATTAATTAAAAAAAAATCATCAACAATACCAGGACTGTGACTAATTTTCTTATTTTTTTACACTATTTTAATAAAATATTTATATGACTCATTGTGTAACATATGAGTCTCAAAATATCATCATGTTTTTATATTTTATTATATGATTGAAATAATCCAAGTTAATGTAAATATAGTTTTAATACTATTAATTTAAAACGTAAATGACATTGGATTGTTAGATTAAATTCTAGCAATATTTGACTTATTAATTTTTTTCAATGTTTAAAGTTTTTCAATCAAAAAGATGCGTTACAAATTTTACAATGAATGCTTTGAAAAAAAAAAATTTGTTAGTCAACAATGTGAATGAAATGTGACATATTGTGTTACTTTTTAATTTAAATTTATCGTTTTTCTTTTTTTGAATTTTTTTTAGTATTTGTCACTTTTTTTGAATTTGTGTAGTTTTTTTAATGTTTGTCACATTTTATTAAATTTTTATCACTTTTTTAATATCGGTTACTTTTTTTGTCAATTCTTTGAAATTTCTATCACTTTTTGAGTGACAAATATTATTATTTTTTTAATAAAAGTGACGTTGCATATTATTTTTAATAAAAAAAGTGACACTTAACTTTAAAAGTGACGGTTGATCACCTTTTCAGTGTCAAAATTGCTCGTCAATTTTATAAAAGTTACATTGTGTCACTTTTTTAAATTGTCACTTTTAAAGTTTCACTTTTTAAGCAGATAAAAAAAAAACACAAAATGGATGGTGCTATTTTGATATTTGTCACTTTTTTGAGTTTGTATTACTTTTTGAGAGTGTCATTTTTTTTTTAGTTTTGTCACTTTTTTTGAGTTTGTATCACTTTTTGACAGTGTCACTTTTTTTTTTAATTTTTGTCACTTTTTTTTAGTTTTGTCACTTTTTTCTAAAAAAAGTAAAAAAGTGACAATTGTTTTAAAAAAAGTGACATTGTGTCACTCTTTCATTTTACACAGTATTTTTTACTTCCTAAAAGCTTTTCATATGATTTTTCAAAATATCCCTAATTTTAAGGGTATTTTTGTAAGTACCACATCTGGAATTTATTTTGCATATTTGGCCCAGTTGATGGGATTGAAAATTTGGTTTGCAGTTTGGCCCAATTTGTGGGATTGAAAATTGGGAAAAATTCATGGATCAGGGATTTACTTTCACGAAATCAAAAATCAGGTTCTAATGTTTAAATTTGCAAAATTTCAGGGTTTTCCATAAATTAATTAATTATATTTTACAATTAATCTATTAAATTAAATATTTAATTGTAATATAATATAATCCACCCCACCCACCCCACCTCCATTGCTCCGGCGACCGGCAACTACTCTGACGACCGTTTCCCGACCTCGCTTAATTTCGGCGACTATTTTCCGGTGACCGTTGGTCGCCGCATAATTCCGATGACTACTCCGATTCCAAGGTCACAGATTAGTTTGAGTTCACAAATGAAAAAAATTATAAGTCACAGATTTTTTATTGATCACAGGTTAAGAAAATTTGTTGGTCACGGATCATTTTGTTGGTCACAATCTCACAGATCAAAAAAATTATATGTCACAGGTCACGTATTTTCAAATTTGTGGGTCACAGTTCAATAGCTAAGTCATAGTCTCATAGACACCAAAAAAATCGTCACTGTTCAATAGTTAGGTCACATACACCAAAAAAACCGTCCCCCAATCCCAATCACAATCCACCACCAATAATGGTCACATATCGACCAACTAATTAGTCACATACTCAAACAGTCGTCCCCCTATCCCGATCCACCACCAATAACTAGTCACAGATCGACAATAGCTAGGTCACATACACCAAAAAATTCGTCCATGTAATGATGTACCAGACCATCTAATAAGGGTTGGATAATTTGTTATTATTTGAGTTGTTCAGTTGAAATATATTATAAATGAAAAAATATATAAGAAAGTCTTATGTAAGAACAATGTTTTATCTAGTTCTGTCAGTAATCTAACAAAGAACAGAACAGAATGATTCAAGAAGATTCATGTAATCTGTTAGAAATAATGTTTAGGATAGCTGCCATGTTATTAAAGCTGTTGATTATTTAATTTGAATGTTTCAAGGTTTAGTTCATATTTTTTAGGAGTTTGTTGTTTCAGTTGTAGTGTCGTGGCATAACTCTAGGATTCATGATGTTAGTGGTTAGTTATGTTTTCTTATTTAAATAGTAGTTCTGAGAATAAATAAATGTGAACTTCATCAGAAATTATCATTTGTTCTTTCATTCACCAGTTCTCTGTTTCCATTCTTTCATTCACTATAACAATTGATTTCTCTGTTTTCAGTTTAAATTGACAACATAATCGACCATAAGTTTAATAGTCCTCAGACTCCGGATGATCACACAGCAAATCTTAACGTGCTGCACGACAGACTAAATGCAGATGACACGGGTGTACTGATACTTATGAGCAGATCAAATTTACGTATAAGCTAAACCAAATATCCTCGACTTTAGATGCAAGAGCAAAGCCACAACATATGCGCGCACACACAGAGCTGAAGGGTAAATTATGCAGAGAACGGTCCGCCTGAACGCCGCTCAATCTGAATGTTTGAAAGTGGCGGCAAGTGCATGTAGAACTACTCCCACATCGATAGTGGTTAGAAAAGTGTAAGGAAATAATAGTTATAAAAAGGGAGGGAGAACCCGGTGTAGAAGCATCTTTGCGCTTGGGGCAATGACGCAGCTAGTGAGGTTCTAACCGAGGCGCGTCTATTGCTGGTTGAAAACTATTTCCAAACCCCCTCTTCGGCCTGGGTTCGTCCTTGGCCGTCGAGAATTTCTGGAAGGGCTTCCGTTACTGGTAAAGCCCTGCAATTCTTTACACAAAATTTGTTCGTGGGCCTGAACTGTGGGTCACCCTATGTATTGCTGTTGGGTCGATTACGTGATTTTTGAACGTCTATTTATAGTATTAGTTAATGAAGGAACAAGTTATTATTATTATACATTTCTTGATTAGATTGATGACGACGTTGAATTAATAGATTAAGGACGCGAAAGTGTTATGATGGTTGAATTTCATGTGTGAGATGTGGAAAACTGGTATGAGATTGTGTTCAGTAAGTGTGCATAAATTGAAATAAAATAGGTTCTAAAGATTTTGAGAGGATTAGACTAGCAAATTGGATCTTAAATTGTGATATTTTGTTAAATAATAAAAATAAAATTTCTAACAAATAATTAACAACTGCAAAACGATATCCTAAACATACGACAAAATGTTTTCGAGTGATTTATAAATGATCAACAACAGAATTAGTAATGAACTAATAAATATGATTATAGCTCATATATTCATGAAATTGAAAGTGAAGAACTTTTGTTCATCTACATCCATTGGAACTTGTAAAAAGAAAAAAAAAATTATATCTTATAACTCAAAAATATGTTACAAAAACTGAAAATAATCATAATTTTTCTTTGTAGCTGAGAACTAAGGTTTAGATTTGTTAAAATGTTAATTAATTAATATATTAACAAGTACTATGTATTTTTTAAAATTGTGACATGATTCACTTATCTTTGTTGAGTGCGCCCATGGATTTCAAACAAGCAAAAGCAACTCAAAACTTCGCGAATAGAAAAACGAATTACGTTAATAAAAACAAAGTTCTAATTGATAAAACTAATAATAAGATCAAGGAGGTCACGTTACTTTATACAATTGTCTTTTGAGCAAATGGTACGTAAAAGTTCCACCGAGCTTACAAGTGTAATAAACAACAGTTTTTTTTTTTTTTTTTTTTTTTCAGAAGGAAAATAAAAGGAAAAATAATTAAAAGGGGACCCACAGACGTCGGGTAGGTTTAGAGACCCAGGCTCAGCACATCCGAAAGAGCGAAGCCTGGGCCGAGCACACCAGCCCACCATTTCGCACCTTATCCGCCCTCAACATTGCCATTTTACATTAATGGCAATACTACTGACAAATAATATTTGTGGGATGGCAATGGTGATAGGCGGTCACGGGAATTTTCAGGAAGCAAGCAAAGATTTAAAAAATCCTCATTTACCGTCCCGTTACATTCATTAATTTCGGGGCGGGACCATGATCCCCACCAGTTTACTACTCATGTTGGGACAATGCACGGTAGATTGGGAGTAGGGAATTTTGTCATCACTTCGTATCATAGAGATGATAAACAATGCTGAGTTTGAATTAGGATAAAGACAATATAGTCAGCTATTGCAACTATACAGTGTTATGGTTTTTACTCACGCGACAAGACTAGTACAACGATAAAAAAAGAGATGCAAAAGGATAAAATCATGCAAATAATTTAGCAAGTTCGGAGAAAAACGAATTTAATGTAGGACAATCCATCTTCTACTAGCCACATGGAGTGAGCTTCTTGTTACCTGCACCACGAGGATTGTCATCTTTCCAGTCGTCCCACGCCCTTGCTTTCTCTTGAGCAGCATCTTCTTCTTCTTCATCCTCCTCTTCACCTGGTCTTGATTTCCGGTTATCCTTATACCATGAGGAGTTGGCTTCTTCCATAAGCTGCATATTCCTCTCTTGCCATTTATTCATTATTTCCATCTCCTTCAATCCAGCATCCTCTATGCTCATTGTTGGTAATCTGCAAATTAGTACTCAAAATTCAGCAATTAAACCTCAATTGCATTTTCAGTAAGGTGGATTACTGGAAAGCATAAGGCGCAAGATACTTTTTTTTCTCTCTTTTTCAGTAATGTTTAATGATGTTCAGTCCATCCTACCAATCACGCCACAAGGGATAGCACATTGAGCTATAGAAGTTAATTTGTTAATTCTCGTTTTATTCATTTTTAATGAAACCTAGCATACCTATAATGAGGCTGGAAAACCTGAGCAGCCATTCTTTGCCGTTCGCTTGTTGGGTTTTTGGCCACAAGACTTGTCGGTCCAAAAATCATTGGCTGGTGCTTGTGCTCGTGAGCCTGCAAAACATTAGCTCTCCCCTCTATAACATCTTGAGCAAAAGTAGCACATGTGATTGGAGGTGCAGGTTTTGTATATCGGGCTCGTGTTGCAGCATTCCGATGCCAGGCCTCGGCATTCTTGGTGCGCTCGTCAAGGGTAAGCTGTGAAATTTCAATGTCCCCTTCCTGTAGAAAATAGCATGTGTGCATTTCAATGTCTTGACTAATTATTTAGTATGACATATGAAAGAAAACACTTAAAGTAGCATGTTTCGCTAAGTTTAAAAAGTTCACGTACGAGTAAATAAGTAAGATTTAGAACATATAATTTCTTTAATTGGTGAAAGTTAGAAATAAATAAATTCCTTGTATTGACAGTCAGGGAAGAGACACAAATCAGTAATTACTTAGGAAGTGTTTATAAATGGTTCAAATTATAAATAGCTAGAAATGAGTGGTGGTGGATAAGTGGGTAGAACTTATGGGTTCTTTGAAATACGTGGATAAAAAATGGCTTGTGTGTCTATAAACATGAGCCTATTCAAACATTTTAGGAGACAAAAAGTTATTTAAAAGTAACTATACACTTTTTAGAGTTAGACAAATATGCTTGCCACCTGGCACCAACAATTTTGACCATAACAAAGTTGACAACATGCAACATCACATCAAACCCAAATTTAATGCTCTATACCTGTGACTGCTTTTCTTTTATAGCAGAAAGCATCTCTTCCTCTTTCTTCAGCATTTCCAACAGATCAAAAGCCTGCATACAGTTTATGGAGAGACTTGATTATATAAAAATGAAATAAAAAAACAGAAAAAGAAGCAGCAGCTGGGAAGGCACCGAAAATGCTGAAATTTGGACCAACCTTGCAGAGCACCAAGGATATGATAGCCAGCCATGCCTACAGAGACAGTAATAATAAGATTCAGCAAAAAAACATAGAATTACAAGGGGAGGGAGTAAACAACTGTACAAATGGATGAAATTTATCATCTTAAATCCTTTAAGCACACATGTAGCACTCTATGCTTAAATGCATAATAGTACACTCAAGATACTAAGTTTGTCAAAATAAGCTTGATGTGTAACAAGGATGCAATGCCACAAGGGGAAACAAGTGATGCTCAGACATCAATAAATCTGACAATCAACAAGCATTTCCCAAGTAACAAGCAACCAGTTGAGCTGCAGAAAAATTAAGTAATAGCTTCCTAGAAGAAGCCCATTCAATACATAAGTCCAAAACCATGGCTAAAAGAAACTGTTTTAAAACTGTCCCTTCACCATCATGTAAACAGCCGACATGGATTTGTTCCTTGTGTTAGAAACTAAGAAATAGGGAATAAAATTAGGGGAAAATCAGACAAAATATAAATAATGAGCCACAACACTGAAAGGAGAGCCTGAAATGTAAATAAAACAACTGACCTCTCTTTCTTCTTCTCCATCGTCATCAAGCTGATCATCTTCCCCTGCCTCAACTGGAGTAGATAATGCAGAGGCTCTAGTTGAACGCCCACGACGTTCCTTCTGCTCCTTTATTTCTAGCAATTTGGATTCAGCGGCTTTTTGACGTTTGAACCGAGCAATCTGGAATGAGGTGATATTATTAGTATCAAAATTGTATTCACTATCATGCAGCAATAAACGGCAGAATGCAGAATGAAATACAGTTAGATATATAATCCTTGGAACTTGTAGCAATATAAATACATAACTTCTTAGCCCTCTGATCTGCAAACGATTTACCACCCGATTGTGCAGATGCTGCTAATTCATCTTCAGGAACAAGCTCCATCGCCTCACAAAATGAGATAAACTCCTAATAGTAGGACCAAGGGAAAACCAAGAATCCATGACATCACTAAAATTTGTAAGTACTGCTTTCACTAACAATAAGAATTGAAAAGACGCATATACAGCTTTCTTAAAACATCTTTGTTGCAAAAATTATTACCTTCAACTTGGCCTGTGAAGCCTTAAGAATTTCAATCCTGTCCTCTTGTGCAATTTTCTCCATTAACTCACCAAGATAATAAGGCACCTGTACCAGATGTCATGAGATATAAAATAATATCATTAATCAACTATATCTACACTAGTTATGCTAACATAAATTCATCAGTTTTTCTTCAAAAGCTCAAACTCAATCCCTATTAAACAAATTGTGCAATGTATAAAACTAAATAGAAGAAAAGATGATTATGAAGAGAGAAATAGCAATTCACAAGCATCATTTAGGTTGAGAAACATAATAAGAAGTTCACATCTTTAAAGATTAGAAATAAAAACACGCCCTTGACATCATAAATTTACTACTCATAGTCAAAACTTTATTAACCAAATAAACTCAAACTTCTAATCGATCTCATAAGTGAAGCTTCAGTTTTTATTATCTTATATTCTATCATCATTAGACATGAATTTCAAGAAATGAATTACATTCCCTAAATGAAATCAATAAGCTATAAGCTCCTAATGAATGCAACAAAAAACTAATGCTTTTTTCAACAAAATAAACTTTTCAATTGTAAATTCCACATATTTTCCCACCCAAATAGTCAAATTCAGATTAGTTAACTAAAAACAGAGTTAAATATTTCAATAGTGACTGAACTTATAACCAGGTCAAACTTTACTAACTGAACTTTAAAATGCTTCCAAGTGACATTGAACTTTAATATATTACACTTCATTACTCACTCACCATATTTTATTAATCACTCAACTTTTAAAATGCTTTCGAGCGGTCACTAAAATTTAATATGTTGCATTCCATCACTCAATCATCACGTTCCACTAGCTACTATGTTTTACTCACTGAACTTTAAAATACTTTTAAGTGGTCACTGAACTTTATGCACTGAATCCAACTATTTAAAAATTGAAAATTTTAAAGTATAAAATACCATACACGAAGACGAAGCCATTCTTTCATCTTGAATTGCCTTGTGATAATTCTAAAAATTATTTTTTTAGTCTTGATTAATATTATTGACTCTAAATCGAAAATTTCCCCGCCTGTTTGAGATAATTTTTTATTTTTTTATTTTCTTGAGTTGGGTCCACGATCTCAATCAAAGTAAAGAAATAATTTCTATATTTTTCTTTTTCGACGTAAAGGAAGATTATAATTTAAATTAATATTTATGTCAATTTGAAGCTAGTATTCTTCTATCCCCTTGAACATAGCTTTTGACAACTAGAGAAATTATATTTTCTTGACCAATATCAATGATCGTCTTAATTGAAAGTCTAGTTATATATTCGATATTTTTATTTTTATTTTTTTGATCTAGGTCGATCTCATAGAAAATCAACTTTACTACAAAATGTTACGAAATTCAGTGACCACTCCTAAGTATTTTATAGTTCTGGGAATAAAACGTGATGGAGGCATAAGTTCGTGACTAATTAAACGTAGTGTGATGGGGTGCAATGTGTTAAAGTTCATTGACTACTCAGAAACATTTTAAAATTAAGTGACTTATGTAACATGGCGAGTGAGTGATAAAGTGCAACCTATTAAAGTTTAGAGTCATGTAACTCTAAAAACATCTCGTTTCACACCAAATATCATACAAAGCAGATCACGTGTTCACCAATTCTTATTTCAGAAGCTAAAAAAGTGGTAAAAGTTCATTTTAATTCTCAATTTCTGATAAACACTTGCCATAAGATATTTGAGATTGGTAGTGCTAATATCATCCTTGGTCTCATTTGTCGAAAATAAGCCCAACTTTCCAATCATATCCTCGCATTGCCTCAACAAGTCGCAACCTTTCTTCGCTGTCTCCTATAAAATACAAAAATAAAGGTATAAACAATTCGAAATTAAACAAAGAATAAGAAAAATTATAAAGAGAAAAACCTGATTGACGGATGATTCAGATGAGGCTTCGTAAATTTTTCGAGCCTGTTCGAACAGAACTGGAAGCGACATCTCCTCCATCTTCAATTCACCCATAGCCGATTTCTTATAACTTTCTTAATATAAAACCCTATTTTCTAAAACCGATAAAATCAGGGGGGGAAAACTTTAAATTGAAAGGAAAAATCAATAACTGAACCAAGAGAGATTCTGGATGAGTGAATCTGTTCAAAAAGCGTATGTAAGCCTGCTCGGTACCCGTTACAGGAAATAGCGGGATGAAATTGTGTTTGATAACTTGGAGGATCAGTTATCGTCAGCGGATTCTGGATCATATCGTTGAACGGTGACATGAAATTCAAGAATGGCCTAGCCTAAGTGTTGTCAAAAATAACACCTGTACTGTGGTCAGCCCAATATATTTGGGCTAAGATAAGTTCTGGACTGGACATTAGAGTCCACAAGCAATGTGTAATTTGTTTCAGTACCTATCGAGTTTTAGGGCCGGTTTAACAAGTTTTTTGAAAAATTAAAAACTGTTTTTGAAAGCTATGTTGCTCGGACTCTCCAAAAATGGAGAAGTATCTGTGTTGACACGACACGGATACTGACACGGGATTTGGGTCGGATACTTGGTCGTGCACTCGGACACGGCATCAGAGAAGACAGACGGCATAGAGAAGACAGTGGACGGCGACAACAAACCCATTTATTTTGAGTTTTGTGGTAGTTTTTTCCAGAAATTGATGGAGGATGTTACGGGAAGAAATGAGAAGAAAACGGCCAACAAGAGCATGGCAACAGAATCTGCAAGAAGAAGATGGAAAAGACGACGGAGAAGAAGACTATAGGTTTAGTTGGGTGTGAAATGGGCTTTTGTCAAGCCCAATGAATAAGTTAGGTTTAGTGGGTGTTAAATGGGCTTTTGTGTGGCCAAATGAATAAGTTAATTATTATAGGAAATTATGTGGTTTCAAAAGTCAACAATTTATACTGTCAAAATTTAGAAATTGTTTCTACCAAATTTTATAATTTATTGTAAGTGATGTGAGTTATTATTTTATTTAAGATAAGATTAATTTAATATTTAATTTTAAATTTGTTTGATTCAATAATTCAAGTTAAACTTATCCATTTTTAGTGATTTAAATATATTAGAAACCTTAAAATGCATTCACGATAAATATATTACGGACGAAATATAAATGTTGAAAGTCATCTTTATATGAATTATTGAATATTTTAATCTAAATTGTTTAATACGTAAAATGTACAAATGTAGCCTATATTTATTTTATACATATGTGGGAAAAAGAAAAAGATATGTTTACATATATTTTAATATATTGAAATTCGTTTTATATAAAATGAGATTTGTCTTTACATAAAATAAATATAGTAGTTTTTATATTTGTCTCCATAGACATATATACATTATTAAAAAGTGACATGACATATCATTATCAAATAGACATCTTTAATTGTTCATATTTTTCTCCATAACAGATAAAATTACTAATTTTATAAATTTACAAAAAAGAATACAAATAAAATTGTGTGAGACTTTCTAAAAAAAGTGATAAGAGTATTTTACATTCAAATTTCAGCATATTAATTCATATACAAAACAAATACAATGTATCGTCATGTCACTTTTTAATATAAAGTAAAGTTTGAATTCATATTCATAATTAAAATTTCAAACACCTTGTATGTACATCTTTAACAGATTAAAACTGAAATCAAATAAGATAGTTTGCGATTTTTTTTTTTTTTTTTAACAAAAAGTGACGACAACTAAGGGGTTATATAATGTCATTTTTTTAAATGTAAATCTTCGATTGAATTCTATTCATATATAAATTTTTACAAACACCTTATTTGCTTTGATTAAATCATTTTTAAAAAAAAAATGTAAGACGTGTACCTGTACTCTTATCCAAAATTCGGATCATTTTTAATTGTATCCCCATATCTTTATTTTTTCTGATTCCTGGATATGTACCCATATCCGATTCCCGCACCCGAGTCTGAGCAACATAGTTTGAAAGTACTTTATCTTAAAAGAGTTTTTATATACTGATCTAAAATGACTTTTTCAAGAAGATCTTCTAAAAAAATTAGAAGCAAAAACAAAAATTATGTCAAACAATCCCTTAGTACTTGTTTGAAAAAGCTACAAAAGCAGAAACCCACTAATGATCGATTGGTTGAATCAATGACTTGGTGATTTGATGGCACGTGCATATCAACGATCATTTCAAGTATGATAACCATGTTCTAAATCCACCAAATTATTATATAATTCAATATTAAGATAAAGAGAATGAAAAACAAATAATACTTTGCCCATGTTTGGCCCCCATTTTGGGGGTTGAAAATTTTTGGAAGAGTGATTGATGAAAGAATGTGTAATAGAAACGTAATGAAAAGTTTTAGATTTTTTTGTAATATTATTTTATTTGATGAATGTGTGGTTGAAATGGAAAGAGAAAAAAAAATTATTGTAATGTAATTAAAAAAAATGGGGCCAAACGGACTTTATGGGTTTTCTTTAAATCCAACCCAGAGGTGGGGATCTATCCTAGTCACCAATTCTTGATTCCAAGATCAGATCTTGCCACTAAAAATGGAATAATGCTGGTCGGCCAGGGTCACTGACCGACCCAAATCCACGGCATCACCTCAGCCCCTGATTTGTAAGAGAAGGGCCCCACATGAATTGGAATCAAGGGCCGAGGTGCAACCACCTCGGCTCCCTGTTTTTGGCCCTGTTTTTGGGTCTGGATGTGAAGCATCACTCCTAAAAATGGTACCTGGCCAATTTGTACAGCTTTTTCCAACAAAATTCCTTCTTTACATGTATGAGAAAAGGGTTGCAGTTTTATATATTCATGATTGGTGCACATTAAAATTTTTATTTTTATTATTTTACTCATTTTCGATCACGTATTATTTTATAAAATAATATTTTACATCACACCAATAATTTTTTCTTCTTTTTAAACCACATATTCTCTATCAATTTACTATTTCAAAATACATTCTTTCAAAATAACGTGGCTCAATCACACGGTAAAAGTCCACCAATAATCAAGAAAATCCTCTGAACTCTGATCACTGTGGAACCCTGTACCATGAAGAATTTCTGGCCAAATCATGATTTTGCTGATGAACCCAGAGTCCCTGATTGCATTTCTTTGTCTCTGCACCTCAGAAACTTAACATCCTCTGGACCAATAACAGGTGATTAATTATTTAAATATTAGACACAATCAAGAATTTTTTAGATTCTTCTTAGTGTCAAATTAGATTACTTAAACAAGCATATGATAGGTCTCACATCAAAAAATCTTTCAAGATCTTTAAACAATGACCGACTTGTATGTGTAGAAATTTATAAGTGGCTTATGGTGTCGCTTTGGATGCATATCATAATAATAAGGGTCTGTTTGTCTTCCATCTTAAGAGAAGAAATAGAGTTTTGAATAGTATTTTTTGAAAAATGTGTGCTTGAAAAGTAAAGTAATTTTATTGATTTGTGTGTAGAATATTTTATTGAGTGAATATGTGGTGGAGATTGTTTACTGTAGCAAATAATGTTTGAAATAATAGATGACAAACGCAGACTAAGTATAATTAGATAAATATCAACTATTGAATAATTAGTTGTTCGAGACAATGTCTTATATGATATAATATAGAGAAGTCGGGTGAACCCCACACTATGGTTCGTTGTCAAGTTGTCAATTCTACTTTGCATTGAAGTGATCATTCTTGATGGCACGTTACGAATGAAATAGGTGGAAAATGACGATTTTGGGTTTGCAATGTCACATATATGGCTCATTTTAGCAACTTAGGAGGAGATTTTGATATAATGAGCTCAGCGCGGACTTTTATCTCACAATTACATGACATGGGTTGGTACAATGACATTGATGTTGTTCTCCATGTCAGTTTGGTTCTCTTCATCAGTTTGGTGCCCCAAAAAATTCACAATTTAATTTTTTTTCATCGCTTGGTGCCCTAAAAATTTAGAAAATGACCCCCCAAATGGTCCTTCCTAAATTATTAGGGTAGGTAACATATATGTCATAATTCCTTAGTCTAATTTAATGACTAAACTATTTATAGGGTCAATAGCTTTTTGCTTCTCACAAGAAACTAGTAATTTCTAAGAATTATTGAGTGGTTGATTAAATAAAGTTGCTTTCCTTTTCGAATGGTACGTATGTTATCACACGACGTGACAGTTGATCCGACTTGATCCGCCCACATGCAAAGATACATAAATGTCAAAAAGAGTGAATTCATGAGCCCTTCTCGACTTATAGCCGAGATTAGAGGCTAATATATCAAGCCAAGCCAGGCCCAGCTCGACTCGGGGCCTCCCACATTGATACCACTGCGAGATTGTACCTCCAAGCCACCCTGGAAAGATACAATAATATATATGAAATGATGGGTGCCTGATGGAGATATGGCTGGTACCGTTTATTCTTTGGACCTAATATTTTCTTTGTATCAATTGGAGACAAAATCACCCGGAAACTAGCTTTTTTGCTGCTTGTTTTCAGAACCATAACCGAATAAGAAAATGAGTGAAAAAGTTGTTAAAGAAAGGGTGTAAGAGTGGGGTCAACCTTCACAGAAAACCAGGGTAGAACAATTTTCTTTGAATTTTTCTGCTTCTAGTTACAGCTGCACAAACTTTCTTTCTTTTTTAACTGATTTAGCAGTACTCACACATGTAAAGTCATGCTTTTGGCATTCTCTGACGATGTATATCAAGATAATTTCAAGAATTCACAGATGAAACCAGTTTCTGAAGTTGGGTTTTGCTGCTGCGGAGCCACGTTGCCCCACCGGTACCCCTCCCATTGGAAAAATTTGTTGCTTTAAGCTACTTGTTTTAGCTAAAGTTCATTGAGTTTGTTCTGGGTTCTGTTGGTAATGGGACATTGAAGAATAATTTTGATACTGGATTGGCTTGGCTAAGTTCATGTAAGTTTCTATATACCCAGAATTTTTGAATTTACAAATTTTGGTTTCATTTCTAGATTTTTTTACTGTATGCCTTTCTTTTGCTTTTTCTAAAGTTTTAAAGTTATAAGCATTATTGGTTATTGCACTTCATGACATAAACATAGCTGGTTTTGATCTTTTCCCTAATTTTGACCACATGGATTTTATATTTCTTTGGCTAGTGTGATTTTGCATAGTTTTCAATTGAAGTTGAATTGGTTCTAATTCGTGAATCTATTTGAAGAATATGTGATATTGAATATGTAAAGGTAGATTATAACTTCCAATTTCTGTGAAATTGTTCAGCAATCAATGATCTTATAATAATTGAGCTATGGATAAAAATTGGGTCTCAGGTTTGATTTTCGCTATATCTGAGGAGAATAGAGAATATCCAACGTTTTTGGCAATTGCATTTTTTGCCCTCAAACATCAGATAAAATTTATCCAAAGAATATTTGACATTTCAAAAGTAAAACTAGATTCTAACGCAATTTCTATGTGATATTGTTCTGAAATAAGTGATCCCATAATTGAGTGATGGAGTAAAAGGGGGTCTCTGGTTCGTTTTTGGCTGTGTTCAAGTAAAATATAGTTTGTAAGCTGTCTTTTTGGCATTTCTTGTACATTTATACTGTTTTTTATTGCAGATAAATTGGTGCTAATTCATGAATAATTTCTCCGTGATATCGTCAGTGGTCTTATAATTGAGAAATGGATGGAAAGGAGGTCTCAGGTTCTTTTGTTGTTATATCCGAGGAGAATAGTGATAGCTTGTATCCGATGTTTTTTGGCGTTTCCTGTGCATTTTTTTGCGCTCAGACTCTTGCCAGAGCCTGATATGTGTGATGATAAATGGTCTGAAATAAGAAATAGGATGCTTCAAGGGAGTGCGCACCTCTTGGGACTTCTGGTGTGGAGAGTTCGGAGAGAAGCAGTCGAGTCTGGGAAGTCTAAGCTTCTCCACAAGCTCGAGGCTGCAAAAAATGAGATTGAAGAATTGAAGAAAATACGAAGCGAAGATGCAAAAGCTAATGAGAAAGTTGTCCGCATATTTGCTGCCCAAGAACAGACTTGGTTCGATGAGAGAAAGAAACTTAGACAGCAAATTGGTGCTCTTGTGAATGAATTGAGAGTACTCGAGATGGAGAAGGATAAAACTATTTCAGAATTAAATGGGAAATTGCAAGAGAACGAAGTTTTAATGCAGTTGAAGGATAAATTTGTTGAGGAAGAGGAGACTAGGAGACGGGAATTAGAGGAAAATCTGAAGAAGGCTGAAAACCTGGTGGAGCAATTGAGAGAAGCTGTCAAGCGTGAAGCTCAACGACACTCCAATGAGATCTCAAAGCACAAAACTGCATTTATTGAGCTCGTATCAAACCAGCGTCAGCTTGAAGCGGAGATGGGATGGGCTCTTAGGCAAGTCGAAGTAGTGAAACAAGAGCTTGATTCAGTACTCGAGCAGAAGGAGAAGTCGATTTTGATGACCCAAAATTTATCCTTGGAGCTTGTAAAATTGCGAAAGGATTTGGAACAGAAAGACCAGGTTTTATCAGCTATGCTTAGGAAGTCCAAATTGGATACAACTGAGAAACAAATGCTTTTAGATGAACTAAAATTATCGAAATCCAAAAGAAAGCAACTTGAGCTAGAAACAGCAAGGTGGAATGAAGTTTCTGAGTCCAGACATGAAAGAAATTCATTAAGAAATATGTTGTCTAAGCATGTAAATTCGAAGTCATATATACATTCAGGTGGCAAAGGGGTACATTCAAAAGCAATAATGCTACTGGACATTGGAAAACCCCGGTCAGAGAAAACTGACTTTCTTTCCGAGTACAACCAGCCTAAATTTAGGAAATGGCAAGAAGCATTTTCTCCTCTATCTGATCCGCACTCAACTGATGGAAGTGTGGAACAGAGTAAGATCCTATTCTTGATGTTCATACTCAAATTGACACACACAGATGGGGTCAATGGGCGATCATTGGCGACCTCCAATGCACTTTGGAGGGGTTCCCTCTAAGGTTTGCCCATATAGTTGAGCCCACGTCATAATTTATGACACACAAGCACACATAATTTTTGCTTAAGCAAAAGATAAAGATGTCAAATCTGATTAAACACTCTGATTTGATCAATCGTCTCAATTCATCAAAATTTAAGAAGATACGAAATTGTCTCTTTTATTTTAATTTAAAAGTGGAATCCATTATTGATAATTTTTGTCTTAAATTTGCAACTTGTAGAGTTCACAACTGATATTCAGCACTTGGAAAATTGGGTCCAATCCGAGGCTGAAAGATATAAGATCACAATTGAAGAGAGACATCATATTGAAATGGATGCTTTTGCTGAACAATTGAGACTCAAAGATGAAAAAATAGAAGCTTTACGTCGGCATTTGTTGAGCATGGAACTGGAATCAAAGAGGTTTCAGTCGCACATTGAAGGGCTTGATCACGAGCTGGCTCGGCTCAGGCAAGATAATATGAAGTTGGAAGCTCGATTGCTGAACCGAGAAGCAGAATTACATTCTCTGAAAGAAAAGTTGGCATTGTTGTCAAACACACCAGATTTTAAGAAAACTAACTTCAACTCATCTCTGCACGAGATAGCTGTATCCCGCGATACTGTTTGGTCAAAAGTTAAGATCCTAAAAAGAATGAAAAAAGAGCAAGAAACGAAGATGAAACCCGAGGCAATATTGCAAGCCGTGGCAATTGAGGAGAAAAGTGAAAGCCCAGAAAACAGGCATCTCAAGGATATCATTTTGACACTTGAATCTCCGCGGAAGGAAATAAAAGAAGGGAAATTTGCTGCCTTTCCCGAGGATATTGTGAGTGCTCAAACATCAACATCAATTGGCCAGGGTATAAGTACCAAAACTAATCCTTCATGGAAGGTGGATCTTCACGCTCTTGGTATCTCATACAAAATCAAAAGGCTGAAGCAGCAATTACACACGCTTGAGAGGTCAACAGGAAATCAAGAAAGTTGTGAAAAATGTGAAAGCAACAATGATGGACAATTTGGGATAAAGGGATTTTATGCACTTATGTCATTCTTGAATAAACAAGTCGATCGATACCAGTCCCTTCAGGGAAAAACCGATGATATTTGCAAACGAATGGTATGCTCCAATCTTGGTATTTCCTTCTCTTGTTCAATAAGTTGTCACTTTTTTTTTCCTTCTTCGTGTTTGTTGACATGTTTAAGAATTTCATCTGGCATGTTTGGTAGGGAGGATTGGATAATATTGAACAAATATTAAAAATGTATAAGAAAATAAAATCATGTTTTTATACTATTGAGTTTATCCAATATTGCATACCAAACATACACTAAAGGATTCTGTTCTAAGCATAACTCAAATGAATTGCAGCAGGAGAATGCCCTGGATTTCAGCAGTGGAAGTTCCAAAATTGCTAGAACTGAGGAGGAAACCAAGAGGCTGGAGCACTTTCTTGAAGAAACCTTTCAGCTGCAGCGATATATTGTTGCGACAGGGCAGAAACTAATGGAAGTCCAAACTAAGATTGCTTCTGACTTTAAAGGGGATGTAGAAGAAATTGAAAAGCCTGCTAGTTTTGACATGAAGCGATTCGCTGATACTATTAGAACTCTTTTCAGAGAAGTACAGAGAGGACTTGAAGTCCGAATATCTCGACTCATTGGGGATCTTGAGGGAACCCTCGCATGTGATAGTATCGTCCATTTCCAAAAATAGCGGCAAATTGTGAATAGTGAAAGGAAGAGGCCAATACAAAGGTTCTTGCCTTGCCATTTTTCTAATCCGTCGTGGAACTTTTATAGTAAATATGTATAGCAAATAAGCTGTTCTAATGTCTTAAATTATTCATCTAACTAAAGTGAGTAAAAATGCATAGATGATTTAGAAACAATCGAGCCGAGCCCTTCCATTTGGAACATTTATGCTTTGGTTCTTTCGATATCCCATATTGCACGTGGAGGCCTATTCATGAATTTACAAGCACATTGAGCAGTCTCGTTTTAAAAGTGATTTATATTATCATTTTGTGGTATAAAGTAGGAATCGAGGATCCTGCTTTATAAGTTGTAAGGGAATATTATACAAGTCTTGTCCAACTTATTGGTATTGGGCGTAAAGATACATGTAAAAGAAGACGTGTTGTACATGTTTGATACAAAAAATTCAACATGACTGAATATGATTAAGTAAGATCAACATATAAAATAAAATTTATCAGATGTCTTGTCTAGATCAACATACCAAACATACGGTTAGTGGACTCTAGTATAATTTGGAAGCGGGAATAATTGTACAAAGCTTTTACTCGTTAGTAGGGTCATAACAAGACAGCTTAAACTGGATGAGGTTGCTTCTTTTGCTTGCCTTAAATAATGTTGGAAATGAGCAATGGTTGAGGAATAGAAACGTTCAGTGTATTATTGTTCAATCTAACATATTGAACAAGCCACAAATGCATTGATTGTAAGGAATCTCAAACATTGAATAGGGTTAATAAAAAGAATAAATCTAATTATACAACATTGGTTGACAACTATGTGTTCTCAAAATCCTAGTATGGATGGATATGATGTTGTCAACTAATGTTGTCTACCAATGTTGTACATAATGGGAAAATAAGTTGTTAAGTAGTTGAGATGTAACAAGCAAAAGCAAGTTGAATACCATAGCTGGGGAAGATTATGGCTCATATTAGCTCTCTTGTCTTCCCTCACTTATACATCTGTATGTGTTCCCCCTTTTCAGTACACAGCTTTAAATAGGTGTAGCTACCTTATGTTTTATGTTGATTGCAGTGGATTTATTGGCAGGGCCCATGTTTATTAATAAATTAAGCTTCATTGGACTAGTTAGAAAATTAGTCGTAGAGTTTCACACTTTATTCTATCAAATATGCTACATGTACATTTTATTTTACATCATCTTTTAGATTACGTCACGTGTTGGTACATGATTGGACAGTTTTTAAAAACAGCACACTTTCTCGACTAACACTTTTTGAATTTACACACAATGTATATCGAGTTGTCATCCATAGAATGTACACTTAGCATAATTCTTCATTCTACAAGGTGCTAAATTTACAGGGTGGAGTAGTTTTAGTTATAGATTTTATTAGACTATGGACATCAAAATGGTCATGTTGGTCCAAGTCACCTACCTTCATCCAAGTTCGCTTCAGGCTGGGGTATGAGCTTGAACTAACACGTAAAACTACAATCTCAATTGTCTGTCATGACCCACTAGCATTTCAGATTGAGACAATACAACATATTGTCCCTGTTTGGTGTAAATAAAAATTTACTAAAAAAATTTAAGTCAAAATCAATAATTAATTTTAATTACGTACGTTCCATCAACTTTAAAACTGTTTTTAATCTACATGGGCGTTATATATTTACTATGTAAAATTGGAAAAATAAATAAATAAATAAAATTGATTGCAATTATATGTTGTGACATTACTCGTGAAGGTGAAGCGCCTGGAGCGTTTTTTACCTTCTCATATCCAGCAATAATCACCCGCTTCCCACCCCGGTTGCACTATATATACGCGTATAGATAAATATAATGCAAAACATAATAATGGGTTCTAGTCCAAAACTTTCTTTATCTAAACTTCGATGCAAGCCGAGAGAGCCTCTAGAAGTGCAAACACCGCCACTCCAATCATTAGTTTCCATCCCATTTCACTGGGAGGAGGCACCGGGAAAGCCCAGAACCACCGCCACCATTCCACCACCACCTAATAACAAAACTGCCTGCAGGTGCTTAGACCTTCCTCCAAGATTGTTGAAGGATGCAGCGAAAATTACCAATATACCCTCCCCGACAACCGTTTTAGATGGAGCTTATTTGGGTCGATCTGTGTCTCGGACTTTATCATTTTCTTTCCGAAAAGTGTCGCACGGGAGCTTGGAAGAGACGTCCAAGAAGAGAGGGAGTTGTGTTAAGGAGGGCTCTAGCTTGAGCTCTGGTTCTTGGAGATGGGGGAGCTTCAAGGAAGATACAGAAGTTGTTAGGGATAATTTTGACATTTCAGTTTTTGTAAATGATGCTTGTAAGAATGAAATTAGCAGGAGAAGCAGCTTCTTGACTTTCTCTGGCAAGAAGTCAATGTGGGTTAGTGTCAAAAATCTTTTTCACAGAATAATATAATTAATAAAATTTTATTTTCTGATCTTTTTAAATGTTTCAGGGATTATTAGTAGAAAACCATCCAAATATGTTTTTATTTGCTATATTTCTCTACCTATTAGAAATCGCACAAAATCTCATGTTCGAAACTTTTTGTGCAAAAACCCCATGTCCTCAACATCTGTAAAATTTATCGTTAAAAATAGTAAAAAAAAATACCAAAATTAAAAAGGAATAATTACAATTTTAGTACCCCTAATATTTTATTTTTTTACAAATTAAATTAAAATTTTTTATTTGAATTACCTATCCACCCCACCCCCACTTTCTCTTCTTCCCCAAAAACCCAATTGAGACATTACCCAAACGCCACCCTTTACACTTGAAAAAGAAAGTCTCCCAAGTAATTTGTTTTCTTCAGGGCTTGAGGATTGTGAAGGGATTTCACTTTTTCTGCTTGTTCAAAGAAGGGAGTGATATAACTGACAAGCTCGGACTTCAGTCCCTTCGACAACATCATTGGTATATCCAGAGCACGTGTGCAAGCTCAGGGGAGGGGGCTTTTAAACTAGCTCTCCAACAACATTGCTAACAAGGCATTTTCTTCAGTGAGTTTGATAGCCAAATCCTTGTTGAAGTGGAAATTCTTTCCCGTTAAGAGAGCTTTATATCAGTTCATCTTGATTTTCTAGAATAATCATTTTGTTTCTCATAGAGATTGCCATTATCGTGAGGTATATTTGTATGGACTCATTTTAATGTCTGCATTCTTGTTTATGCTAATAAAAGCACGTTTCTTTATTTCTGTATTTATTTTTGGATATAATTACACCTTTTACCCGGTATGGTGGATAAATTGGAGATTTTTTTTTTTAAAAAAAAAAAAATCTAAAGAAGGAAGCAATGAAAGATCTCGTTGGGCGACCCGATATCGAAATGGGGATGACCCAAATCTACCATAATCTTATTGCCTTCTTATAAAACAAGCAGAAAATGTGAAATCCCTTCACAATCCCCAAACCCTGTAGAAAGCAAATTACTTGGAAAGTTTTAAAACTTTGGGATTGCAAGTGAGGCATATGAAAAATTTGGGTTTAATTTATAAAAAATAATAAATTTGGGTATTGAAATTATAATTATTCATGTTTAATTTTGGCATTTTTTACTGTTTTTAAAAGCAAATTTGATGGATGTTGACGACATGAAGCTTTTCGCACAAAATGTTTCAAATATAAGAGTTTTCTGCAATTTCCAATAAGTAGTGGAATATATTGCATATGGAATCGTTTTTAGGAGGTTTATGCTATTAATCCATATTTTAGAGTAGTCAAATATAAAATGAATTCATCAATCTGATTTTATAGTTTTTAGCTACTCGGTTTTTGCTTTTCTAAAAAAATATTGGATCAAATTTAATAAACTAAAAGTTGTGTGATCGCAAAAAGCTTCAACTCTTTCGTACAACGAGAACCGTAATATATTTAAACCATTTTCAAGCTAGTCTAGTTTCTTTACATATTGAGCCCCTGTTTGATACACATTAAATTTTTCCTTTTTAACTATATATTCTGCATCAATTTACCATTCAAAAATACATTATTCTAAGATAATGTGGCTCAAACACACCCAAGTTGTTGATTTATTAGAAACTCGTATGGAGTGAACAAGTCCAATGAAGGTCCCAACCTAGTTCATTAGAGCATAGCTTAGTGATGCAAACGACAAGAGTGAAGTAGTCTCAACTGAGCTGGCAGCCGCAGTGTGAGGGTTCGATTCCTGCATCCAACAAGATTTGGCATTAGACTCTTTGTGGGTGACACCTCTTATACTGTGCTCTGCTGAGGCACATCCCGCTATTTACCTCATCGACGATGCTTTAGGGGCAGGATTTGTGGGAGGCTCTCAACGCTGGGGTTCAACCTGTAAACCCCTTTAATGATTAAATTCTCTGTGTGCTGGAGGTTAGAGACTATTTTACAATATGATTTTTTTCATTTATTTTTCTATTTAAGAACAAAGAACGCATTTAAAAAATTAATTTTATTCAAAAAAAATTAAGTTAACTAAGTGATCGAATAAAATGAAAAATCAAGGATAAATAAAAATAAATAAAACTGCTGACTCAAATAGGATTATCAATTATGTTGCTGCAAACAGTTATGGAAATGTAAAAGTTGGCGCTATTGGAGATAAGTGGACTTCAACTATTGACATTGGCATCACAATAAATCATCGTCTTTCAACCCTCGATTGATTTCTACTGTATAACAGGGCCGTACCTGTATTTCGCGGGGCTTGAGTCGAACTTCAAAATTTGGGTCCCTAAGTCATAACAGACACTCCTCTTTTTCTTTTAAAATAGTTTTACGTTACTAAATTTGTTAACTTAAATTCAACAATAAAGTAACAAATAAAACTAAAATATTCAAAATATTTATTTTGCAATCAAGTAACAATACAAAGATATTCTGAAATTGAACATAACAATTAACATGAGCGAGTGTAGATTTACAAAATCTCATTTCAAATTCACACTTAATTATAGACTATAGACATATATTTCTTATCAAACCCCACAAACTGGTAGCAAATTCTACCAAAAACAAAAAAAGTGACTTGAAAATTAAATTCAACAATATCTAGAACCAATGTTCTGTAATCAAACAGCTTCCAAATAAACTGTCACTTATTAATTAATCATAAACTGGCACTTATATTAATTGTTTATTTAGGCCAGATAACATGAAGACAATGTGGGATCGAACTGACATGAACCCAGCACCTGATATAATGTGTTCTTGATTTTCTATGAGTTCTAGTATCCATATCACAAATAATTTACTGAAAGCCGAAAGAAAAGATGAGCAAATATCATTGTAAAATAAAACAAAAACATAATTATATTTTAATAGATAATGGTAAAAACAACAACATCAAGTTTCAAGTTTCCGCAGATAATCTAATAGTAAAACTCAATGTGATAAAAATCAGAATCCCAAAATTAATTAACTCAGAATTCACAAGTGAAAAATTAATTAAACAATCAAATTTGATTAATTAACTTACGAACGTCACTTTGGAATTCCAAAATTTGAATCCACTACAAATTCTGCAACTACAATATAATGAACTCTTTCGGTTTTAAGGTTTAATTTTTCTGACCAGTCCTTCAACACAGCTTCAGCTTGATTACTTTTCTTCGAACCCTTGGTTTCTTGAAAATAAGAGAAAAAAAACTATAAGTTTTCAGTAAAAATTCATAAAATTTTCTTAAATATTACAGAAGTAGAAAATGGCCTACTTTACTTGGATCAATAACTGTGCTAACAAGTTCTAACACAAATTTCTCCCAACGGTTGACGGGAGAAGCCAAGGGCTGACGGTCGGACAATCGCGGTGGAGGCGGAGCAGTGGAATTGTGGAGGAAACGGCGTAGTCGAAAAGAAGAAGTTTGCAGTTGAACTGTTAATTTACCCTTTATGTTAATTTTTAAAAAAAACACAAGAAAAATGGGTCCTCAGAAATTCTAGGCCTGAGGCGAAGGCCTTTTGGGCATCTCCTCAGGTCCGGCTCTGCTGTTGAGATTGACTGTGAAAATCTTTTTGCTTTCTTTTCCCCTGGTAATGTTTCAGTTTGTCGAGATGTTTTAGTACGTTTTAGATTTTTATCGAATATTTTTATCATTTGGTGGTGTCATGTGAATCACTAGAAATATATAAGGGTCTGTTTAATTGCAAATGTGGAAAATAGCTGAAAAGAAAATATTTTATTGGGAATTGAATTGTCTAGAATTTATTTTACTGAGAATTGTAATTAATTATGTTTGATTGGTATAATTTTCCACTTAGAAAATGTTGAAAGTTTGGTATCCGTTTGTCTTCGTTTTCTCTGGAAATTGTCTATTAAAGTATAATTTTTCTACTATTGCGTCTAGAATTTGTTCCAATTACCAAAAAGTAAAAAAAAAAATTAATTAGAAAAAATTACCATACCGAATATCATTCGTTTGACTTTGTTTTGCATAGAGATTGTCAACAAAAATGAAAATACTTTTTACAATGGTTGATAGAATTTGTTGTCATTGCTAAAAAAAAAGATGAAAATTGCTTTCCCACCTAATAGGTGAGAAAACAAAATCAAGCAAATGTGCATCGAAGGATTGTATTTAGAAAAAAGTGGGAAAAACAAAAGTCAAATAAATTTGTGCTATCAAACACCCTTAATTGGCTAAAGTTGGAAAACATTTTCTTTTTCCACCCATTTTACAGGCTATCAAACAAGGCCTAAAATCTGAGATCATCAATGATTGATGAATCGACAAATCCATTTGCAACCCCCTGTTTGAATATTGTTGGATTGATATTTCTTTTATGTATTTCAAATATTTCGTACAATGTCCAATAGATTATTAAGTCCCTGTTTGGTACACATTAAAATTTTTATTTTCGTTCTTCTACTCATTTTAATCATACATTCTTCAATAAAATAATATTTTCTATCACATCAATAACTTTTCCTTCTTTTTTAACCGCACATTCTCCATCAATTTACTATTTCAGAATACATTCTTTTAAAATAATATGGCTCAAACATACCCTAAATGTTCTTTTAATAGTTTCAGTATCTGAGAGATTTTTAACAATACTTTCTTGGAATTATACGTTCATAATGATGTCATGCTGGTATTTGGTGCTCAAGAAAGATCGAACCTTATATTTGCTCTTGGATACTATTTGCATATGAGAAAATTTCATATGGGTTCGATGTACTTTTACCTTCACCAAGCGTTGGGCATGCAATGCGAGTCGATATGAAAATGTAAATATTATTTTAAGTAACATTTTAGCGTTATTTATGTCGATTTTCCACAGTGATATAATAATAAGGCCCATGGCCCACTTAAAGTTTTGATCTGCACACTTTCTGGATTTGGGCCGACGTGGACCAGTCTCTCATTGTGCTTAGGACAATTATACGGAAATATGGATTAAAAATTAAAGCTTCAACGAGGGTTTGATAGTCTTCAGATTAACGTGAATAAATTTATAACTTAGTATTATACAATCTAAAATAATTCATGTATACTATGTCAAGTTTGAACAAATTACTCCAGTTTTATGTGGGAACCATCTACCATTCAAGGCAACAATTACATTCGCCAAAAATAATAATAATAATAATAAATAAATAAAAAAATCAATTCACTTTAGAAGGTTGGCCATATCATAATAAACATCATTTTTAAAATAATTTATTTTGTTAAATTAAAAAATAAGTACTATTTAATTGATTTTGAATCATTGAGAACGCACTTGAATGGCAAAGAAAGCAACCTAGGTAAAATTAAGAAATATGTCTACGTGTAAAATATAAGAAAAATTGCATTAGATGTCTCGAAATTTTCTCTACCACTTCGAATTTATGACCTGTTTGAAATGCATTATTTTCTAGGGAAGTCATTTTTTCAACAAATGTAGTGTTTCATAGGATAAAATTTCTAAGAAATTAGTTTTCTGCACCCTCACGCTCATATTTGCCTTGTTTTTGGTGAATTGGTTTTCTTGTTTTTTTTGTGGTAAAAGTTTTTCCAATTTTTTTGACAATTGGAAAAAATTGTAGACACAATGATAAAAAAATTTATGAATAATTCTATTTGTACATAAAAAATGTACATAAGAGTGTACACCCTCCTCACATGGGGGTGAGACTCACTTGTATAAAATATTTTTTTATTCAAGCGGGTCTCACCCCCATGTGAAGGGAGTGTACACCCTTATTTACATGATGATGTACAACTAGCAAAATCGAAAATTTACCACTTTTATTGACAATTTTCATATAAAACAAAGCCAAACGAATGATATTTGTCATTTGGTATGATAAAATTTTTTTGGCAATTGAAATAAATTCTAGATCTTATGGTAAAAAACTTATCACTTTCATGGATAATTTTCATAAAAAATAAAGTCAAACGAATACCAAATTCAACATTTTTCAGGTGGAAAATTATATCAATCAAATATAATTAATTACAACTCCCAATAAAACAAATTTTAAGTAATTCAATTTCATGTAATTCATTTTTTTTCTACCCATTTTCCACATTTGCAATCAAACGGACACTTATCTTATTAACCAGAGTAATAGTTAGTCTTTCAAGCTTGTAGTCACATGTCTTTAATTTATAGTTTCCATACACTTTTTCAGAAAATTAATAAGTGATTTTTCATGATTGCCTTTTAAATTCGTAGTAAATAGGTATACGTCATTTTAAATTGCAATCTTGATGTATGTTTGAGCCACATTATTTTGAAAGGATGTATTCTAAAATAGTAGATTGTTGAAAAATGTGTGGTTGAAAAAGAATGAAAATTTATTGATGTGATGAAAAATATTATTTTATTGAAAAATGTGTGATTGAAAATGAGTAGAAGAATGATAATGAAAATTTTAATGTGTGCCAAACAAGATGTCGAATTGATTAATGCATTACCACATGAAAGAATTACAATTTTTTAACTTCCTTTTCCTTTTCTTTTTTTTTTCTTTTTTATATTGTTAATTTTGTGACTTTAACATATATAAAAAAAAATCAAAATATCTATAACCTTTTCTCTTCTCAAGCCCCATTATTTGGCAAAGACTACACTTTTGAATATTAATTAATGGAAAATGTGTAATTAAAAAATAAAACGAATTTTTGAGTTTGTGTTTAATATAATTTTATCGAATAACGTGTAGTTAAAAAGAATTTAGATTCCTTTTGATTGCAAATGTGGAAATGAGCGGAAAGAAAATGTTTTACAGTAAATTAAATTGCCTAGTGATTGTTTTACTGAGAATTGTAATTAATTTTGTTTAATTAATATAATTTTTCAAAAATTGTTGAAAGTTTGGTGTCCGTTTGACTTCGTTTTTTTATGAAAATTGTCCATTAAAATGATAATTTTTTCTACCATTAGATCTATAATTTCTTCAAATTGCAAAAAAAAAAAATAAAAAATTACCATACTGAATATCTCTCGTTTGGCTTTATTTTGCATGAAAATTGTCAATAAAAGTGAATTTTTTTTTTACCATTATGTCTAGGATTTTTTTCAATTGTAAAAAAAAAAAAAAAAACTGAAAAATAATTTTCCACCAAAACCAAAAGAAAACCAATTCTACGAAATCCATGAAAATAGGTGCTCGAGGATGAGGGGAGGAAAACAATTTTCGAGTAAAAATTTACCTATCAAACACTACAAAAGTTGGAAAATGAAAAAAATTATATGGAAAAGCTTGTCCATCAAACAGGGCCTTAGAGAAAAATATATTTTGAGAATGATGGGATCACACAAGTCTAACACCATGCCTGATATTAATTCTTGTAAAATACATTTTTCTCTCTTATTTTCAACAATACATTCTTCAATAAAATAATATTACACATAAATTTAAAAAAAATTATTATTTTTTTAATCACATATTTTCAATCAAAACACTATTTAAAATACATTTTAGATAGAATAACGTGACTCAAAATAGGGTGTAAAATTACAAGTATTGAGTTGAAAAAAGACCAAAACAAAGAAGTCTCAGAATTAACCCCAATGACCGGGGACCCGCTAAAGAGGCAATGATTAGACAAGAGTTATCGGCTCCAAGAAGTGCACTCTCACCTAAAATTCTTCATTTGCCTTTGAATTTGTACACACTTTTGCCTCAATGGCAATTCAATTGGTGTCTTTTCGGCTTCCATTTCCCCTCTTCTGCAAATTGCTTAGTCCGTCAACCTCAAATACCCCACAAAACGACCCAAAAAACTTGTCGTTTTTCTTTTGTTTAGTCAAAATCTTTGTACCAAACAATATTAGTCTCTGTCCATGGATGGGCCTATATATGTTATCTTTTGCCTTTCTTCAAAGCCATATTCTGTGATCAAGTTGAATGTGAAAGTGGGTGCCCGGTCTATACTTTCTATATCGCTACAAAAAGGAGAAATTATGTAGCGTTTTTGCTTGTGGGTTTTTCTTTGATTCCTCGGAAAGTTGGAAAAAGCTCAGAATTTAGAAGTTAAGGTGAGTTCTTGATTAATTTATTTGACTTACATGTATAGAATTTCTGCCTAAAATTTATTTATCATTCTTTGTTGTCGTTTGGATTTTGAATGCAAAATTGCAACCATTTTCATGTGTTTTTAGCTACTGAGATTTATACTACTTTATGTTGGAATATACTTGTGTTATGAACAATGGGAGTGTACTGGACAAGAGTGGCTTTTTGGAATTTAGTTTCTTCTATAAATTTATTGTTTTTGCTACTCCCAAGAAGTAGAGGAATCTTAAAGGCTAAATATAGACAATAACTCCCCCGAACTCAGTTTACGACTTTCATCTTATCGAGCTCGAGTTCATCGGAGATCAACTCTTCTTAAAATCTCAACCCAAAGGTGCTGAGTTAGAATCCCATTTTAACTAAAGATTCTTGTAGTTCTGAAGGTTCCGGCTGGAGCAAATTATGTTTCGTCGTTGATGAAGCTATGGGAATAGTTATCTTGGTGGGGTGTGTGCTGTAAACTTGGTTACGCTAGCTTCTGTTTATCATGATGTTAATTTATTGTCGGACGTTCTGTTCAATTTTAGTGCTAGAATACAGGACACGCCACTTGGCCTATCCAACAAGCACCGGAAAAGTGCCCATGGCATGTTAAAATTTGAAGTAGAATATTTAAAAAGTAGGATACGCCCCGTGGTTTGTCTCAAATGCGTGGAACACGGACATGCCACCTAAGAGGAGTGCCAAAGTTCTTAACTATCTTAAGATCAGAAGCAGGGTTTTAATGTAGACAGGAATGGTTGTTACAGGATAAGGACCTTCTAGCTACCACCACTTGGTTACTCTTTCATGGAGACAATTACTTCAACTGCTTCAATGTCCTTCCCTCGGGAGCCAGCCAGTTATGATGAGATTTCTATGCAACAGAGCATGCTCTTCTCCGATAGCCTTGAGGTATTTTATATTCTTTACTTATATATAGCTTGTGGGCAGTAGCTCCACCCCAATCCCTACCCCATGGTTGGGGGGAGGTGGTCGTCTCACAAATACACACATGTTATTTTATGGTTATATTTCAATGTCACTTTTGAGTCCTAACTATTGTGTTGCACGGACATTTCAAATAGAGTGGCGTGTTCGTGTTCGACATGTGTCGAATACCGGTACTCCTCAGAACACTATACCACGATCATTTTTCTTTATTTAATATAAATATTATATATTTTTAACTCAAAGTTATTATTAAATAATAGATAGGTACTCATATTTAAAATATTTTAATAAGAAAAATTAGTAAATATAAAACTAAACAATTGTTTGATCCTCGTTATTTTCGAAATACATTTTTCTCTCTTATTTTTAATTACACATTCTTCAATATAATAATATTACACCCAAATGCAACTTATTTCTTAACCACATATTCTCCATCAAATCACTAATCCAAATGCATTTTTGTAAAAAAAAAAAAAAAAAAAATAGAGGATGGCTCAAACATGCTTAAAATTTATACTATTATAAATGAAGAATTTTAAAAAATAATTAATTTGTCGGTGATGTTTAAAAACTCATGTGTCGACTTGTCCAAAACGTGTCATGTCGAACGTGTCCATATCGGTGCACCATGGCCTAAGAAGGACAAAGAAAACAAATTCTAAAGAAAAGAAGAACTTGAATATGACAAGGGGTGCACGTAACTGCTTGTTCTCGTGTTGCATCTTATAGCAATTATCATAGAAAATCATAACATTTCTTTTTTGCTTTTAACGAAGCATATATTTGAATAATTTTGCCTTTTGACCCTCCTAAATGCAATTTTGAATTTTCACGTATTGCATTTGTTTGTTCAGGATTTGAGAAATATTAGGAAACAACTCTACTCAGCTGCAGACTATTTCGAGTTTTCTTATATCAACAATGATGACCAAAACCATATGTGAGTTGTATTTGAAGATTTTCGTTTTGCCGGTTGTGGTCAAATCGCTTACTCGAAGGGGATTTTGTATTGACTTTTATTATCTAAAAGAATTCTTGAACGTACAGAGTGGTGAATACATTGAAGGATTATGCCATTAAAGCTCTTGTGAATACTGTAGACCATTTGGGCTCTGTGTCCTATAAGGTGAATGATTTGTTGGATGAGAAGGTTGATGAAGTTACCAGAACAAAGCTCCGTTTATCATGTATCGAGCAGGTAACTTACCCAAACATATTTGAAAACTAAAAAGTTACTTAAAAGTAACTTCTAATTCTTAAGCATAGCTGAACATGATACTAGTATGACGTTGGCGTTGTTCACAATTTTTTTTTTAAGGACTCGCCAGACTCTATGGAAGAAAGTTAATTTCGTATTTGATTATTTATTGAATTATGTGGTTTTTCTTAGAGGCTAAGGATGTGCCACGAGTATATTGATCGTGCAGGCCTTTCTCAGCAATCACTAGCGATAGATGCTCCCAAGTACCATAAACGGTACATCTTGCCAGGCAATTACACTGAACTACGATTTTTTGTGGATAATTTTGCTGTTTTTATGCTTCTTTCATGATGCTTTTCTTTTTATTATGTGATAGAGATTTCGGTGTTCACTTATCAAGAAGTGTTCGATTTTTATGTTTAGTGGGGGAGACCATGCATGGTGCGATCCGTACTAAGTTGAAGTTTCAAGGATGCAACCTTGATGATGATGATGACTGGCATCAGTTCAAGAATGGTAATTCACTATTTGCCTTATCTTCACTACTGACCTCAAAAAGTTTATTGGAACTCAGGCTTTGAATTGTCGTCGTGCATAACTTGTATATCTTATGAGCTAATTCTATTGCAGCTATTCGAGCTACAATTGGAGATACTCCATCGTCGATAGTCATGTAAGTTCGATTGTCATGCATTGAAGTTCATCTTATATCACCTCTTAAATTACGAGGTAGCAAAGATGTTTATGTTGGTGGTCTCACAGTAAAGGATGCTCTCCTTCCCCATCTCCACGACTTGCTCAGCAACCTGGAAACTTTTCATTCTCTGGTACCGACGCGAGAAAAGATATAGGTTTGTTCCGGCCATTGTTTTCGTATTGAAACTGTTGTCATCTTTAACCCTACAAATTTCACATTTTCCGCTCTCTTTCAAATGTATAACGATTCTTGTGAATATGATTCTTCTGCTCTTTGCGTTAATACATCAGAAAAACGAACAGTCTCACCATTCCGCTTTCCACTTTTGCGTTCGGGATCCCTCTCTAGTAAGCCAAACACACCAAAAAGTTCGCGGCAAACAACCCCAAATCGGAGTCGGCCAACCACTTCAAATCCCTCTTTTGGAAGACAACAGGTATTCTTCTCTTTCAATGAACTTCTATTATCATTTTCTTCAATTTACGTTTTCTGTTTCTCTTGACAGTACATTTCAGAACCTCAAAAATCGGCTTCAATGCACTTACGTGTTGAGAAAGAAAACCCGAAAGATATAGAACAATTTCCAAGCAAAAGTAAACGCCTTTTGAAGGCATTGCTCAGTCGACGCAAGTCGAAGAAAGACGATACTTTATACACTTATTTGGATGAATATTAATTACGGGAACAGAAATGAGAAATGAAAAACGATCACACTTCTCAGCGTTGAGATTTACCATTTTTTTTTTCTTGAATCGCACTATAGAGTTATATATTCTTTTCCAGGTTTCAGTTTTCACCTTCCATTTCACAATGCTTTTAGCAGAATTGTAACTGTAACTTTTCACAATGCTGCCATGCAGGAGCCTAAAATCTATGTTATATATTATGGCAAATATTACACACAAGTCCCAATATTCATTCAAATTATCATAGGCCATTCAACTTTTATGATATTTCACTCTTTATTTCAATAATTTGAGTCAATCCCAACAATTCCTATACAATTTGGGACTAAACATAAATAGCTTAATTTGTCCTCGTGCCGCGCACGATGCATTTTTTTTTTTTTTCCAGAGCAGAACATGCTGTCATCCCTCGTGATTACTGCACTGGGTTGATCGAGTCAATTTTTTTCGATTTTGAGCCTCTCCATACCATAATCTGTCACACTTTTAATTGAAATTAAGCATGTATTAGTCCTTGCTCTTTCGTGTAAACTGTCATATGAGGTTCCTACTCCCTCCTGTCGTTTGCTGCACATTTCTTGTGCTATATTCTTCGTGCTTGTCCGTTGCTTCTATCAAAATGAATTTTTTAAAATAATTCGCGGTTTGTCAATCCGCACAAAACTATTAGGAATTAAGATACAATCTCAATTATGGAGAAATAGTAAGTAAATCGAAATCAGAAACAAATATAAGCAAATATACAAGTTCACACCCCGTAAGATTTTTTTGTTAACTTCTTTTAAAACTATCGAGTCCATTTACTGAACGCGTCATTATTGTTTCCACATAAACAACGGCCCAGAAGGCTTTTCTGGATGGTTAGATTACTTGTTGATGCACTAGGGCATCTCCGATTCAGAAAAAAAAAAAAGAGAAAAAATACCGGTCCTGTATTTGTTCAGCTGCTAAGCTCAAAAGCCCTCAAGAGTCCTCATGTTTGTGAACCTGAAACTTTGTGCATCTACGGAAAAATTAAACCCATTTTTTTGTAATTTTGATAGCATGTCTCGTTAACTTCCTGTAAATGCATATGTAATTACTCATCTTGTGAGCACTTCCAGCTTCAAGACTTGGACTAGTAGCAATGAGAGAACAGAGGTTGAAAAACACAACCAGATAAAACGAGCAGAAGGTGAAGGGGAAGGCAAAGCCAAGTACCTGGCAGGATTAGGTATAGGTCGACAATGCCTAGCAATAATGGATGGCCTAAATGATAGTCGGCTAGGGTTCTCAGCTAATGTCCTGTGTTGAACCCCTTCCTCATCTCGCAATATTTGGATATGGCGAAAGAATGGAGCTATGTCCAAATCTTCTGCAGCATCTATCACATAGTCGAGGAGATTTGAAATGGATTATTCTAGGCATCTGCAGATGAGCAACCAAACGACAAAAGAATTTTGTTTCAACCAGAGGTCACCAGGAACCATTTGCTATTTGTTTTTGAGCAAATTGCAAAACAAGAATCTCTTTGCTAAGCTTCAAACTGATCCACTTTACATAAGCCATTTCTCTCAAAATAATTTTGTAAACAAACATCAGAACAATGACAAAGTATTGAGTGAAATACAAATCCATCCTAGGATCTATCCAGAAAACTCGGTACAATGCACCATACAAACATAGAGTTCTTGGCATTGCCCTTAAATGACAAGTGATTTTCGATTTGTACATTCTTGGCTAGTAAGCTTTCTTGTAAGGGAAGGCAGGCAGCCCCACTGCTTGGGTAATGGAGCAGAACAAGAATCCAAAGGGCTAGAAATAGAAAACTCAGGTTACTGATGAAAATCTCATCGCCTCTTCAATAGAGTCATGCACGCTTGATGACATCTAAGGGCCATCTTCCTCGGCTGAATAAGTAGATACAGTATCACATAATTGACAAAAATGTAGGCATACTATGTGTCTGGTATTCATTTATGCTGCATTTGGCACACAGGATAACATAATGCGATGTTGGAGATACTTTAGGCCAGAAAGGAAATGATAAATGACATTCTTTTGAATGGTGAAATCAAAAAATACCATCCGCCTTAATCCGCTATAATACCCTTACCAGTAGGTAGAGTACTGAAGGTTATTTTTATATGATCTAATTCTGTGTGCCAAACGCACCCTTTAGTGTATAGGACTGACAGTACTAGTAGACAACATTTTAGATTATTTTTGTTGCCTAATATTGTCTAGTACTGTGCATTCCATCTTACCAGGCATGCCAAGAGACAGAGGTGAGAAAGGGTAATAAGTTCAATTCTTTCTTTTTTTTCCTTTGCCAGTCAGGTGATTGGGGGGTGGGGGAGAGGGAGGGACTTACTGCTCAAAATAAATCCTTGCAGCAAGCTCTGAGCTCTCTCAGCTTGCTCTGGAGTACCTGATATTTGAATGATCTTCTCCGTTACCTCCGGTCTATCTTCCATCAGTTTAACATTCGCTCCTGATAGCTGTTTGCATCAAATTTTATGTCATTAAGTCATATAATCTCCTTGCTTGAAGATGACATCAAAGAGTAAGATAAACCAGAGATCCTCGACTAACCTCACTGATGAGAGTTAGCTTGTTTCTTGTTTTTGTTACGAGTTTGGATGCCACATTTGGTGTTATAACAATTTCCAGTGTACTTCTGGTAACGAGTGGTACAGAGATTCTGGGGAAACGAAAATGAATGCACAATGACTATGAAATGATATTAACATGAAATTCCACCCTAAGAAAAATGAACAAAAGTTCACTACCTATTCAATATATTGGGAATATCTTCACGACGTTCACTTCCATTTTGCTTTACCGTTTCAATACCCGAGGGCCCCACATCCTGCAAATAAAGTAGACAGTTTTAAAATGTGAAAATGAGGAGCAACGAAATTGGGTGATTGTAAGAAATAAGAATCCAAGCAACAAAGTCCATGCCAAAGGAACCCAGTCAGCCACAGCCATCCCCCACCTCACTGGACAAGTTGACATTATAGAAATTGGAAACAGGTTAAAAACAACGGTGGTCAGAGAACTTTCATCACTAAACTTCATTTAGTTGGGAGTTGGTCACTGAATTTAAACATTTGTTACAACTTGATCATTTAGTCTATGCCCGATAATTTGACTAACTGAAAAGTTGACCTAGCAATCTAGTTGGCAAACAAGTAGAAGGCCATGTCACCTTTTCCAATAGTCAGACTAACACACATGGATGAAGTGCCACAAATTATAACAGAAAAAGTTTGATGAACAACTTGAAACAAAATGAAATGAAAGGACCAACATGAAATTTCACTAACAGAAGTATTTAACCCAATTGGAAACTTTGTAAGAAAAATCATATTTGTGAAACAAATGCTTTGGAATGATCGAATATCTGACTACATGCATAAACGAGAAAGGATGGACTGGAAATTATTGTTCGCTGAAAAATTTAAAATAAGAGGCATTCAAGATATAGTAATAGCAGCAGCAGCAGCAGCAGCAACAGCAACAGCAACAGCAACAGCAAAAACAGTGGGGCTTCAGAAGAAAGAAGCATACTAAATTACTTACTTTTGCTTGCTGTTCCGTCACTAAAGTTGGTGTACTCTGATGAGTTGATTTGGTTGGACTATATCCGGAACGAATTTCTTGAGATTGAGTAATGATGTTGCTAGAAGTTGCCTTGTGTTCCACCTCCACAGGGTTAGGAGCAGAAACGGGAGTTGGAGCATCCGGTTCAAGGAATTCTCGAAAAATGTAACTCCTTAGCTTTGATGTTACCTCGACTAAAGCCTCTCGAGCAGCTTTGATCTCCCCAACAATCTGTGCATGAAAGTGGAAGTTAAGAAATGCCAAAATCATCTTACCGCATGTTTGGCTAAGCTTACAACAAATCTCAAAGTTACTTTGAACTCTCTTATTTTACCCAAAGGTGATTTCCAAAGTTTAACTATCAAAACCTAGATACTAAGATTAACGTAGAAAAGTAATTTTTAAGCACACCCAAGCATGCCTGGAATCAATCAAGCTCTCGTTTCATACAATTTGTATGATACTGCAGACAGTACCTTATGATTTGGATCACCAAACAAGTACCATAGAAAGTCACAGAAGCACACATGTATTAAATGAATATAGACTTCTAGAATCACAAGTATATAAACTGGCAAACCTGTAAAATTCCATCAGTCTTTGATACAAATGCTGGATGTTCTTCCGCGCGCAAAACGTGTATGTTTGCACCGGTTATTTTCCTCATTTCAGGAAGCGATCCATCCGTTAACCCTAAGCATCCAATTTCATCCGACTGCAGAAGTAACCGAGTGGTGATAATGTTATCTTTTTCAGGGACGAGGTCGACAATGCGGGTTTGAATATGCAATAAAGCTTCTTGAGCAGGGAACAGCTCATCATCAGGGCCCTAAGACACATATATAAATAAAGTATTAAGGCCTTGTGGTAAATGCAAAATGCAAGACAAATCCTGATCCAGAACATATATGCAATAATATATTCAAATTTTAAGAAAAAATTGAACAAAAATATAGAAATCCAAGAAGGCAAGATGTTAGGATCTAAAAGGCGTGGGATTCCAATCCCCTTAAGCCTGGGCTTTTGGGAACAATGGTTGGATCTCCACCAATTGGTATCAGAGCAATCCCACGTTCTGGGTTCGAATCCCTAAAGGGGCGACCCAAGCGAAGTGCCGAATATCAGCAGCCAAGTGGATGGGATGGGCCGGCTGATAATGAGAAGGTCGTCTTGGAGTGGGCCGCCGTGGACGTCGAATTTGGGCCATAGGGTATTGTTAGGGTCTAAAAGGTGTGGGATTCCAATCCTCTCAAGCCTGAGCTTTTGTGAACAATGGTTGAGTCTCCACCACAAGAAGAAAAAAAAATGCAACTTATGCCTACCTAAAGAAAGTTACTTTTTCAACTCAACTCTATCTAGCACAAGAAAGGAGAGGGGACATGGAGAAGATAGAATTATTTTTATATAATTTAGAGCATGTTTGGCTAAGCTTAAAAGACGCTCTTAGCCAGCATATTGAATTGAGGTCAGATTAGACTTTTCACTACTTTTAACACCTTTTCCTCCAATTTGGGAGGGGAAGTAAAACTGACCCAGAAGGATTGGTACTTTTACTTCCTCACTCTTTTCTGAACAAGGTGACATTTAGCCTTTACTTCCTCTTCTAATCCCCCCCTCCACACAACTGTTAGACTCAACCAACCTGGGCTAAGAGATAAGGAAATGTACCTCCTCAGACGAAATGATAATTATGTGTTCGTTCGCGCCAGCAACTTGATCTGCAACCTTAACATCCACACCTATTTCTTCTTGAAGCAACTCCATAAACCCGTTTGACTCCCCAACAACACTATCAACCTTGGCAACTGGGCAAAGTATTCGAAACACGAGATCTTCACTAGAGAAAGCTTGCGCATTGTCAGCCACAGATTCAGGGACAGATTCAGTAAGATATCCAGATGAATGCGAAGCATAGTTATTGCTCCTGGAACCAGCAGGAATCCTTGATCCATAACTCGGTCCTTCCACAGATGATTTTCTTGATGTAGAGTTAATAGAAATAAAATTATCATCTGGAGGAAAGAAACGCTCAGGCGAATGTAGCCGATTATGCAAATGGCCTCTATCACGATGTTGACTCTCTCTTAAGCGTGAAGAAATAATTGCTACAGCATTCTTTACAGCATTCATATCACCAACAACCTGAAAATGAGAGAACAAATTCCTCAGTGCCTGCAATCAAATCAAGCCCTTGTTTGATTTTCATTCTTAGAGAATCACTTCTCTCCCACACAAAAAAAAAAAAAAAAAATCACTTTTCACGTTTCTCCATAAATTTTCACTACTTTTTTAATATTCGACCAAAAAAAAAAAAAGAACAAAAAAAGAAAAGAAAACCACATTTTTCAAAGAATCACTTTTCATATCAAACAAGCGCTAAGAAAGTTCTTCCAATACAAAGAGAGTACATTTATAATGAATTTTCCACCATTTAGCAAATGATTTAAGTTCATGATCTTATAGAACTAATTCAATTATTCACTTAGAGCATCTCTAAGAGATTCTCTATTTTTAAAGGGCATATTCTACATACTACAATTTAGAAAAAATCTATAAATTTAGGGAGTTATATAACACTTAATTTTACTACTCAAAAAATATTTATTGTTTTTCCCTATCTTTTATTTTCACTAGCTTCCCTCCGAATTATTATATTATTTTCCTTCATTAAAAATTGAAATACTTTGAATGCATTTAATTCTAGAAAACGGGTGTGGCTCTCCCTAAATTAAAATATTAATTTAAAGAGTTTTTGAAACATAATTTTAAGAGTTGATTTTTTAAAATAGAGAGCATCTTATGTTCAAAGAGTCTATTGAAGATGCTCTTATGAATGAATACCAACCACTATTTTGTGCATGTTTGCTTAAGCTTAAGAAATTACTTACAATTAAGTGAGTTTTAAAGTATTTAATCTTCTAACACAAGTAAGACACTAATTTCGAAAGTAAGTCGAGCCTTAGTATCAAAAAAACTTTTTTAACTTACAAGAAGTAACATGTACAAACATGCTCTTTAGAGAGTTACTTCAGCAATATACATCTCTTATATTCGGAGATCCACAAAAGCATATAGACCAGAAAGTATGAGTTTAACAATATTTATCATGAATAACTTGGGCTCTCACTTAAAGGCACAACAGTAATGGGCAGGTGCACTTTCTCCTCTTTCTTCGCTGAGAAATATCCAAAATTACATCAGAGGTGCATAGCTTCAAGATGAATAGAATTTTAAATGACAAAATCCAACTTCAAGCTCAGAAAGTCACTAAATGAATATAACTGACGAACGTGCTAGTAGTCTAACATTACAACAGGCCTACAATGCTCAAAAGCTTCACTTAAAACATAAAACGCGTAGTTGAGAATTGATCCTAGTACTCAAACCTATATGTTTATCATAAACGGATGTTCATGCTTCTATATTCTTTCTATCCATAAACTTAATGAGCCCAAACAATTAATGTTTGCTTCTAACCACATGAACTACATTCATAACTATCAACAATTTCATCATTGTCACGTGATGTCAACAAGCCACGCTGCTCATCCTATAGAGATGAACCACAGACCACATTTTAAAACAAGATCATTGTACAATCTTTAACAATTTTGTATTAGGTATTTTTGCTCATATCAAGTGTAACTGCAACTTTAAAAATCATAGCTCAGTTTAGGTCATTCTTGGAGTTCAAAAGCCAATTGTCATATCAACTCGATATAATCCTCTATTGTACCACAGCTAAAAGACTTTCCAACCGGTATGCAAAATAAACAAGTCCAAATGTAACGAGAATCAAGAACCTGAACAATCTCTTCTGACATTGCGATGCAACGTGGCAATGTGTGATCTCGGGGTAAAATCCTAATGTGTGTCTTAGTCTCAATCCTCATTTGTTCAATTATCTTCCCACCTTTTCCAAGCAACGACCCCACATGCATTCGCGACACTACCAATCTCGTCACCGCCCGGTTACCATTACTACCATTCCCTCCACCACCACCACCCCTCAGCCCATACTCGTCATTTGGATCATCCGCAAATCCCACATTATGTTTAAACCCTCCAACATCGTTCTCCAAAATGCGCTCATGAATCAAGTACAACGCCTCTTGAGAAGGCGAGAATGCAGGCATCCGGCCATCAGGGTCCCGTCTCCTTGTATCAGAAATTTCAATAATTCTCTCTTCATCACCAGGAATCAGCTCGTGCACATTAATCCATGCCCCAGTATGCTGCCTAATGGCCTTTATAATGCTCCCTGATTTTCCAATAACACCCCCAGCCTTTAAATCGTGGCAAAGAATTCTATAGCTGGTGGTTACCATCAAAGAAAGGTCCTGCATTTTCCGTCCGCCGCCGCCACCCCCACCCCCACCTCCACCAACAGATCGGCGGTGGTTACCAGAAACAAAATGTTGTCCTCCTCCCACTCCGCCGCCACTGTACCGTGGTTTCGTCCTCGAGTGTAAGGTTTCCGAATCATAGTCCTGGTCATAATAAAATCTCTTAGATCTCGATCTCTCCATCCGATTCAGTCCAATCTCCTCAAATTTCAACTAACCCACAAATTTTATCTAAACAGATTCGAGATTAAGCTTTACAAAAACAACCCAATTAGGGTTTTCGGAACCACAGTTTTGACAGATTCTCTGTGCTTTTTCGCTAGTCACAGAATTTTTCTTATTTTGCTCAGAAGATGTTACTAAAACTGAGTCGGGGAAAATTTAAGCAGAGAAATTTTTGGGTTTTACCCTGAGCAGAGCAGCTAGTAGCCAGTGATTCTTGAATATATTTTAGATTTTGTCAAGTACCACCGTATAAACCTACACTTACAACTTTGTTGTATCTATGATTAATGAGGTCTTATTTCGTATAAAATGATGTCAGGTGGGAGTTTTACACGTTTACACGTAATGATTTGGCTTATTAGCACAAACGTCCCTACGTTTGACAGTGAGTGTGCAAAACGTCCCAACATTTCATTTTTTTACATTTTTGCCATTATTTCAACGTTTTAGTGTGGAAAATCATTATACATTCATATTTAAATAATAAATAAATAAATTGTAATTATACTCCCAAACTTTTTAAAAAGTGCAAGTGAGTCTAAAAACCTTATTAAAAGGTTTAAGCACAAAATGTCCTTACATTCGACACTTAATGCGTAAAACGTCATTACGTTTCAAACTTTTTGTACTTGGCTCAATAGCACAAAACGTCCATACGTTTGACACTTATTGCGTAAAACGTCCTTATATTTCATTTCTTTTGCATTTTTGTCCTTATTTCAACGTTTTATTGCGAAAAATGTTATTTTCACTATTTTTCAATGTAAAATGACCAATATACCCTCATATTTAAATAAAACAAAAATGAAATAAAAAAAATAAATTACAATTATGCTCTCAATGTAAAAAAGAAAAAAATAAATAAATTATAATTATGCTCCCAATGTCTTTAAAAAATGCAAATGAATTCAAAAATCTTATTAAAACATTCAAACCAGCAGTCTTCACTTCCTCCCTCAGCCACCTAAACCACCAGACCCCATCACCATTCAAATCATTTCACCTTCTTCTACAATGCCGGGACTAATGATTGTGGCTAGCATTAACGGTGGTGGAGCTGGTTCTCAGCCAGATATTAGGAGTATAATTGTAATTAATTAATTTATTTATTTTTATTTTCTTTTTGTGTTTTATTTAAATATGAGGACATAATGGTCATTTTACATTGAAAATAGTGAAAATGACGTTTTCCACAATGAAACGTTGAAATAAGGACGAAAATGCAAAATAAATGAAACGTAAGGACATTTTACGCAATAAGTGTCAAACGTATGAATGTTTTGTGCTATTGAACCAAGTACAAAAAGTTTGAAACGTAATGACGTTTATGGCATTAAGTGTCAAACGTATGGACGTTTTATGCTTTAGCCTTTTAATAAAGCTTTTGGACTCACTTGCACTTTTTAAAAAGTTTGAAGTATAATTACAATTATTTTTTATTTTTTTGTTGTATTTAAATATGAGGGTATATTGGTCATTTTACACTGAAAACGGTCAAAAAGACATTTTCCACACTGAAACGTTGAAATAAGGGCAAAAATGCAAAAAAATGAAACGTTGGGACGTTTTGCACACTCACTGTCAAACGTAGGGACGTTTTGTGCTAATAAGCCTAATGATTTTCGTGCACCGTTGTCAAATAAATGGTCGAACGACATCGTTTATTCAGACTCTAAAAGAGAAAATAGTAGCCGAGGTCCTTGACATTTCGCATGATAAACATTTATCTCTATACAAGTAAGAGGAGCAACCCCACTCTCGACTTCTTAGACTTTTTGGAAGTCAAAATCCTTTTGTACAGAAATCATCTACAAAACCGTCACGTTAATACTTAAAGTGCATATATTTCATAATTTCATAGGCAAAATCATCACGAGATCTTCAAACAATATTTTCCTGCATTTTCGTTTACCTAGAGGTCTCTTAATGATTTTGTCATGAAATTATGGATTTCATACCTTTTGTATAACTTGGCAATTCCTTGGAGACTTTTCATTGAGAATAAGATGACAAATTGGTAGGGTAGCTATTATTATCTCTGTCCCTTCATTGATTTTTGAGAAGCTGGGACATAGCAATAGCTATGTGTCTGCCCATTAAAGGTTGACATGCGCAATAGCATGAGTACGCCTTGCACTCATGTCGGGATTTTGCAGATAAGTGTGTTGATGTGCACATTTCATATTTCGGAGCAAGGAAAATGTGGGTTTCTATTTGTGGGAATGATGCTTCATTTGGTCGGTGTCAAAGTGTTGCAGATTGGCAAGACATGGGCAGATCTAGCATGCTGTTAGTTATCTTTAGTCCACAAATTTGGGTGTCCAATTTGGGCACATGTGCTGGGCAGTTTTCGTAATCCGTACAGGTAGAAAGTATGGATAGTTGTTGGGAATGGTTGTGGGAAGCAGTTTCTAGCAGTTCTAATCCAACTGGGTTGGTTTATCCCTGTTGCAATTAAAGGTATTAACTGTATACAAATTTTTGGTCTATATATTGAGAAGGCTATACTTATGAGACACGGAGTGTGTTGTGTTCCTTCATTTTCTTGTATTATAGTGGAGTAATAAATGAGTTGGGTTTTATCCATAAATCAGTGTGCCTTACATTGCTGTCTTTTTTCTGTGTGTTAATTGTACAAATTCCTGGGCTGATTGAGTGGAACCTCAATGGCATCGTAGGCGAAAATTTGGCTAAGTATTTTACTAAGAATTCGTCCATGTGATAATTGATATATAAGCTCAGTTGCAGTTACTGGGTTTCGTTTACAAACATGGCTGCAAATCAGAATCTTAATGATCAAGTTTCTGCGTTGGAGAATTTTGTTGGTGCTCCTATGACCACAATGCAGTCAATTTGGCTGCAAATAATGATGTGCACATAGAATTGAGGGCATAATTTGAAGAGCTTGCTAGCAAGGTAGACGAAAAGGTAATCTTCGTTCATGAAAGTTTTGTTGGATTTTGATGATAACACAAAGCATCGGTTTGATGCCCTTGAAAGTGAAACTTCCTTGCTGAAATTGGCCTTAAACAATACTACTGTGTGGGATGCAGTGGTTGCATCAAAAACTCATGTTCACGAACTAAAGCAGTTCAATGGTGCTCGTAATGCCAAAGAGTTGGAGAATTTCGCATGGGATATGGAGCATTATTTCAAATTTGTATTCCAAAGGTTGAGTTGGCAAATATCACTTCAATGTATCTCTCGGGAGATGCAAAGTTGTGGTGGCGAACTCGGGTAAAGGAACACTCGGTTACCTGTTGTTACGTGGGAAATGTTGAAGAAGGAATTGTAGGATCGGTTCTGTCTTGCAATACAGCTTGGGTTGTAAGGGAATCTCTCAAAAAGTTAAGATGGCGGGTAGTGTTCGGGAATATGTGAAGGAATTCAGTAATCTTATGCCGGATATCCAGAATATGTCCGAGGAGGATAAGCTTTCCAACTTTATATCAGGATTACAATGTTGGGCACATGCAGAATTACGGAGGCAAGGAGCGAAGGACCTTCCTTCAGCAATGGGCGGATTGTCTTGTTGATTACAAAATGGGCGGTAACTCTTCCGTTCAGAGGAAAAACAAGTAAGAAAAAGGCTGGCACGTCGAAGATTGGAAGAAAGGGGATAAGAAGAAAAAATCAGAGGGCCCTAAATCGAAAGATGGTGATCAGTCCCAACTCAAGTCAAAGGGTTTCAGTAGATGCTTCATTTGTAACGGTCGCCATCGTGCAAAGGACTATCCAAATACGGAAAAATTGAATGCCTTAAGGTTGGAAGGTAGTGATGACAACACGAAGGATGCCCCGTCGAGAGTTAATCCATTACAGCTCGTGAATGCCATCACTATACTACAGTGTGGCTTAATGTATGTTCAAGTTATTGTTGATGGGAAAGAAGTGTTGGCAATGATGGACACAAGTGCTACTAACAACTTTGTAAGTTCAAGGATAGTGGCAAAGCTAGGTTTAAGCATGACTCAGGTGACTACGAAAATTAAGGTCTTGACTTCTATAGCACAGCATGTGAAGAGATTTGTTGAAGTCACCCTTCATGTGGGCAATTGGGAAGGAAAGTGAAATATGATAACTATTCCCTTGGATGATTTTGATTTGATCATTGGTATTGAATTCTTTGTTAAGGCGAAAGCGTCCGTAGTATCACATCTGAATGGGTTATACATTTATAGATGAAGGAAGTCCTTGTTTTGTACCAGTGAGATCTCTTGACAAGAACAAAGAAAAGCAGATTCAGGATGAAATGCAAACACCTTAAGATGGGCCTGAAGAAACTAGAGATGACTTTTGTTGCAGCTTTGATAAAAATAAAAAAAGATCAGGTTGTGGAGGCACCTAATCAGGTTGCAAGTGTTTTGGATGAGTTCGATGATGTGATGCCCCCGGAACTTCCAAGAACTCTCCCACCTCATTGTGCTGTTGATTTCAAAATTGAACTCGAACCAGGTGCAAATGCTTCTGCACAAGCCCCATATCAAATGGCTCCGTCTAAGTTGACAGAGTTGAGGAGGCAGCTTGATGATTTACTTGATGCGGGTTTCATTCAGCATTCAAAAGCTCCTTACGGTTCCCCAGTTTTATTTCAGAAAAAAGTATGATAGTTCCATGAGGATGTGTATGGATTATTGTGCAGTGAATAAGGTGACGGTGAATAACAAATATCTGGTGCCTAATGTTGCTGATTTGTTTGATCGATTGGCGAATGTTTCATTCTTCACAAGCTGGATTTGCGATCGGGCTATTGGCAAGTAAGAATGATTGAAGGGGATGAACCAAAGACTTCACGTGTGACTACGTATGGTTCTTTTGAATTTCCGGTTATGCCCTTTGATCTTATAAATGTATCTGCTACTTTTTGCAATTATATGAATGATGTGTTGTATGAGTTTTTGGATGATTTTGCGGTAGTATACTTGGATTATATTGTGATATACAGTAGATCACTGGGTGATCATGTTGACCATTTAAGGAAGGCGTTCTCACGGCTTAGAGAACGTCAATTATATGTCAAGAAGGAGAAATGTGAATTTTGCCGTTCAGATGTGATGTTTTAGGACATTGGGTTGGTCAAGAAAAAATCAGAATGGATGGAAAGAAGGTGAAGGCTATCATGGAGTGGCCAAGTCCATCTAAGGTTGCTGAATTACGTTCTTTTCTTGGATTAGCAAATTACTATCGGCGTTTCATTCAAAACTATTTCAAGAAAGTGAACGTCTTGACGGATTTATTGAAAAAGGATCGAAAATGGGAATGGACCAATGAGTGCCAATAAGCTTCTGTTTCAACTGAACCGGTGTTGCAGTTGCCTGACTTTGGGAAGCCATCTGAAGTACACATTGAAGCATCTGATCGTGCTATTGGGGGTGTATTGGTACAAAATGGTCATCCAATTGTTTATGAAAGTCGAAAATTGAAAGAGGCGGAACAACGATATTCAACTTATGAGAAATAGTTGTCAGCGGTTGTTTATTGTCTTGAGACGTGGTGACATTATTTGTTAGGAACAAAATTTACCGTTCTAACGGATAATGTAGCTAACACATATTTTCGGTCCCAAAAGAAGTTGTTGGCAAAATAAGCGAGATATCAGGAGTTTTTAGCTGAGTTTGATTTGTGTGGGTTCACAAGCCAGGCAAGCAGAATCAAGTTGCTGATACACTCAGTTGAAAATCTGTGGAAATATATCGGCTTTGAGGACAGTCAAATATGACTTTCTTGACAGAATCAAACAGTTAGCTGAAAATGATGCTACTTATACCAAGTTGTTGTAGGAAATTAAGGATAGCTTGGTAAGAAGGTATTAGATTGAAGATGGTTTGATCTATGCCAAAGGAAGCATATTATATGCACTTTCACGTGGAGGACTAAGGCAAGTACTGTTGAAGGAAACTTATGATCCACTATGGGCAGGCCATCCGGGCATCGAAAGGATGTTTGCTTTACTCTCGAAATCATATTACTATTCGAAGATGGGTGACGAGGTAGAGGCATATGTGAAATCTTGCTTGGTATGCCAGCAGGATAAATAGAAATGAGGAAAGAGGTTGGTTTGCTCCAGCCGTTGCCGGTTCCAGAACGGTCATGACAGTCGATTTCTATGGATTTCATTTCAGGTTTTTTGAAGGTTGATAGGTTCAAGTCCATTATGGTGGTGGCGGACAGATTTTCAAAATATTAGATTGTTATTCCAGCTCCGTATGAGTGTACAATGGACGTTTCTGCTGGATTAATTTTCAAGAATGTTGTGAAGTACTTTGGAATACCCGAGGATATTGTGAGTGATCAGGATTCTCGGTTTACAGGCAAATTCTGGACCATGGTCTGAATTGAAGTTTTCAATAGCAAATCATCTGTAGACAGATGGTCAGACAAAAGGATAAATGCATTGCTGGAAGAATATTTCAGACCCTATGTTACAACAAGTCAGAAAAATTGGGTTGCCTTACTTGATACAACTCAATTTTGCTACAATCCATATCAATCTTCTACTAGAGGTATGTGTCTGGCCGAGTTAACTATGCGGCATATGCCAAGACGTCTCTTGAGATTGTAAAAGAAGGGAGACACGGTGTGTGTCCTGCTGCTTTTCGATTTTCTCAAGAAAAACATGAGATGGTTGAGCAAGCAAATAATAGTCTTACGAATGTTGCCCGACGAATGAAGAAGTATGCTGATCAGAACATGAGAGATTAGTAGCAAGATCGTACATCGTGGGTTGGTTCAAAAATATGATGGTCCCTTCGAAGGAATCAAATGTGTTGGAAAGGTAGCATATTGATTGAAACTACCTGATCGTTTAAAGGTTCATCCTACTTTCCACGTGAGCTATTTGAAGCCCTTTAATGAAAGTTTGGTGGGAAAAGATTGTTTACAAGCCATATGGCTCCTCCTATGATCACAAAATAGTATGATAAAGAGGTGACAAAAATTATGTGTCATTGAGAAACGGGGGCGAGTAACAAGAATAGAAGAACATACTATCTTGTCTTGTGGAAAAGGTAGTAATGAGATTGATGCAACATATGAAAGGAATGTCAATATGTGACAGTTTGAGGACAATGTGAAGGAGTATCTTGATTCTCTTCTGACGAGGACGTCGAACTCTTCGGGTGTGGAAGGTTTGTCAGCCCCTTAAAAGTTGACATGCGCAATGGCATGAGCACGCCTTGCACTCATGCCAAAATTTTGCGGATAGGTGTGTTGATGGCACACACTTCGAATTTCGGAGCAAAGAAAATGTGGGTTTCAATTTGTGGGAATGATGCTTCAATTTGGTCGGTGTTAAAGTGTTGTAGATTGGTGAGGCATGGTCGGATTTAGCTTGCTGTTAGTGGCTTTAGTCCACAAATTTGGGTGTCCAAATTGGGCACATGTTTGACACATGTGTTGGGCAATTTTCATGGTCCAAACAGGTGGAAAGTATGGACGGTTGCTGGGAATGGTTGTGGGAAACAGTTTCTGGCAGTTCTAATCCAACTGGGTTGGTTTATCCCTTTTGTAGTTAAGGGTGTTAACTACATACGAATTTTTGGTATATATATTGAGAAGGCTAGACCGATGAGACACATAGTCTGTTGTGTGCCTTCAGTATTCTTTCCTTTTCTTGTATTATTGTAGAGTAATAAACGAGTTGGGTTTTACCCGTAAATTAGTGTGTTCATTTACATTGCTGTCTTTTTTCTGTGTGTTCATTGTGCAAATTCGTGGAAAAGGTAGTAATGGGATCGATGCAACCTATGAAAGAAATGTCGATCTGTGACAGTTTGAGGACAAGGTGAAGGAGTATCTTGATTCTCTTTCGACGAGGACGTCGAACTTTTCGGGTGTGGAAGGTTTGTCAGCCCCTTAAAAGTTGACATGCGCAATGGCATGAGCACGCCTTGCACTCATGCTAAAATTTTGCGGATATGTGTGTTGATGGTGTACACTTCGAATTTCGGAGCAAAGAAAATGTGTGTTTCAATTTGTGGGAATGATGCTTCAATTTGGCCGGTGTCAAAGTGTTGTAGATTAGTGAGGCATGGTCGGATTCAGCTTGCTGTTAGTGGCTTTAGTCCACAAATTCAGGTGTCCAAATTGGGTACATGTTTGACACATGTGTTAGGCAGTTTTCATGGTCCAAACAGGTGGAAAGTATGGACGGTTGCTGGGAATGGTTGTCAGCTTTAGTCCACAAATTCGGGTGTCCAAATTGGGCACATGTGCTGGGCAGTTTTCATGGTCCAAACAGGTGGAAAGTATGGACGGTTGCTGGGAATGGTTGTGGGAAGCAGTTTCTAGCAGTTCTAATCCAACTGGGTTGGTTTATCCCTTTTACAGTTAAGGGTGTTAACTACATACGAATTTTTAGTATATATATTGAGAAGGCTAGACTGATGAGACGCAGAGTGTGTTGTGTTCCTTCAATATTCTTTCCTTTTCTTGTGTTATTGTGGAGTAATAAACGAGTTAGGTTTTACCCGTAAATCAATGTGTTCTTTTACATTGCTGCCTTTTTTTTGTGTGATCATTGTGCAAATTCGTAGGCTGATTGAGTGGGACTCAGTACCATCATAGGCGAAAATTTGGCTAAATATTTTACCAAGAATTCATACATGTTTGCTGATTTTGAAAATTAGAATTAGAAATGGTTATTTAGAGAAATTAGTATTTATTTTGTCTTAATAGTAAATTTGGCAAAAGTTTGTGATCCGATATTTTATCATGTTGTAAAGAGTGTTTCCCATAAAAGATTCTATTTAAATATACATTCAATTTCACTATCATAGTCAACTATACCCAATCTTTTATTATTAAAAAAAGGAAGATTATTATGAGTCTCTCTCTCTCTCTCTCTCTCAACTCAATTTGTAGTGAAATTAGTAAAATATTTGAATATGTTTTGACAATTGTCGACCGTTGTGTTAAAATATTAATCACGATATTTTACTATGATATATTGCATTTTTGGCCATTCGTTCCTCATATAGCCATGTTATAAATATTATAACTAAAAATGCTTTTATTACTATATAAGAGTTACATGAACTTTTGTACCATGGTATTTTTTCGAATAAAAAGAAAATTTACAATTTTCAAATACTCCTACCAAAAAATGCACTTAGAATAATAGAAGAATTAAAATCACCATCCTAAAAAATTACTTTGGGGTTGTTCTCTTCGTGTTTCAGTTTTTCGTTTTAAATTTTGAAATTATTTTGAGTTTTGTATATTGAGTGTTCATTTTGAAATTTTTGAAAATGTGTTCTTTTTGTCATTTTGAAAAATCATTTTCAAAAACCCAAAATTGGAAATACCGAAATGTGTTCCCTTTCTTCTTTCTTCCCGTCTCTCTCTTTTTTCCTCTCGTCTCTGTCTTCCCATCCCTCTCTCTTCTTCCCCTCTCACGACATCTCGCAAGGCCTTCGACGCTGAAGAGCGACCTCTTCTGCTGTTGGGTGGGGCGGTGTTGGTTGGATGCGGTGGCGGTGGTCTTTTTGTTTTTGTTTTTTATGCGGTGGTTGGTTGTGGATATGGCGATGGTTGTTGTTGTGGTGTAGCAGTGGTGTGGGTCTGCGGGCGGTTGGTTGTGGCAGTGGCAGTGGTTTTTGGGTGTGGCGATGGTTTTTCTTCTTCTGTTGTTGTTGTTGTAGCGGTGGCTATGGTTGCAACGTCATCGGCGATGGTTTCGACGGTGCGGTGGCGACGATGGTGTGGTGCAGGAGGCGATGGTGGTGGTGATTTTTGTTGGCAGCGTAGATGAAAACACTCAAAATGCGTTTTGAAAATTTTGGTTTGATTCTAACTGAATACATTTAAAAACGACATTTTTGACATTTTCGATTTTCTTCATAAATTTTAAACTCATTTTCAGAAATTCGTTTTTAAAAACAGGTAAGTAAACGTGTTTTTATTATTTTGAAAAATTAAAAATTGAAAATAGGATGAAAACGGCAAAGAGAACAACCCCTTCATTTCTGGACAATATTATTATCAACTTATTATTTTTGGCTACTAAATTCCTTAATTACGATCTTCATTCATATAAGCTATTGAGTTGTCATCACTTGTCGTGATAAATAGTAAGAAGATATTATCGTCTAACACTAACTAAACATCAATTCGAGCTTGACATGATTCTCATTTGATGCATTCGAGTCTAATCTCGTACACCATTTGATATATAAATCAATTTTTATGAAATATCTTGATTTAAGAAACCAAAAAAAAAAAAATTAGTTTATGCACCACCTAACCAACAAGTCATCATCAATTCAACATGGGCCCAAATAGGAACTAATTTGTGGATCAAGCCCATATTTTACACTGGGCCCATTAATTATCCTATTGCCTCTGTTAAATCATCTGATCTGATGATAATGTAGAGCTCAAGCAACTGTTCAATGGCTGCCTTTTCACCAACGTTCACTGGCTTTTCATCTGTACACTATTCACTTGTAATTTTTTTCCTTCAAATTTTACATTGATTCTAATTATTTTTAAATTAAGAAAAAGTAATTAATGAAAATGCGTTTTTTTATCACCAAATTAGGAGTTTTTAATTGCTTATGCCACTCTATATGCAGCGAATTGAAGTGAAAACCGAGAAACAATGGCATTTGAAATGTGCTATAAAGTCACAGGTGAGAATAAAGATACTGCGTTGTACAGTGGGCTATTTATTTCGAATTGTTTTATATTTTTATATTTTACTATATGAAATTAATTAATGATTTTATTTTTTATTTGATTAATAGGACAGTTCAAGCTCGCGAAACTCAGGTGGCAGTTACAGGAAGGTGTGGAGGCGGAGAAAGTTGGTACAATTTGAATACCCAATTGCTTGTTTTTGTGTATATATTACACTTCTGTGCAATTATGCAAATAGGTTCTGATATTGATTTCGAAAATACTGTGATTAGCTTAGGAATTACTTGTTGATTAGTGAAAGAGTTGATTGCGTTTGGATAAGCTTAAATTTTTTACTGTTATACAGTAATAATGGAGAGAATTTGAAGAGCCTAACCATTTTCTATTTTAAAAAGTTATAATAGAGTTTTAAGCATGGAAACCTTTTGATTTGATTGCTTTGAAATCTTTCGTTTAAAATTCTAGACTTGTTTGAAGAGAAAATGCTAGATGATTATTTTCCTTCTCATTCTCTTTTCTTTTCCCCTTTCTCCTAGTTAATTCTACATCGACGTTGTCAGCAAAAAAAGTAGTGCAGAAGTTGTTGTCACACTGGTTGAAGATTTCAGATTGGCACATAAGTACATTTTTCCAACATATTATAAGTTAAAACCTCAGAACATAGTTTCAATATTCCAAATTTGGCCTTGATTCTCCAGTATACAGGTTAGAAAGATAACAGCTTTTTGGTAGTCCCTCTTATGGAAGTGATAAAAGCTTTATCTTTCAAGTCGTCCATTAAATTCTGAAACTATTTGAGTGAGAACGCTTGTCTTTAGAAGCCTCATTATACATATTGAATACTATATCGAATGATTAAAGACTTGGATGCTCATGTAGAATGGTTTTGGAATTGTGGAACTTTCCTTGATGGTTTCATGCTTCGAGGTCTCATGGATCTATACCAAATAATGCAGAACTCGAAACTATTGGGAATTGGAATAGGGAACCAATTCCAGAAGAACAAAGTAAAAGGATGAACAGTAGCTTCCAAATCTCAATGAGACAATGGGTATATTCTATTATATTGTAAAAGGAAAATACATTTGGCATTTGTTTGGCACCACTTATTTGAAAATCATTTTTCCTCGGACTCACTTTCAATCACAAATTCTATCAATAAAATAACTTTGCACTTGAAACCATAACTTTTCCCTACTTTCTAATCACATGTTCTTAAAAAAAAAAAAAAAATCGATTTTCACTTTAAGCAATTTCTCTCAAACACTGTATATAAAAAATGAAAATGGGAAGAAAGCAACCCAATCAAACCCCTTATCTATCTTTTCCAAATTCAGGTCTTTGCTGTGGAAGTGAACCTCCTTTATCACCAAATGCCTGGATTTTATTATGAACATGCTCTCGAATTTATAACAATTTTCTTCTAGAGACCTTAAAATCTCCCCTGTACTTTTTTCCGATTTTAGCCGACATCAGATCTCATTATATGGGCATAAAACTGTGCCAACCCCTTTTAATTTCTGTTTCAGGTCAAGAAAGATGATATGTTGGACTACAAGATGGAAAGAATTCCTTTTCTTGAGGAGCAGGTAAGGAAGATAAGAGAAGGGGGAAAGCTCTTAACAATGGACATTCATAGGCTATTATTGTCAGAAGACAACAGGTTCGACTTTGTAAACGAAGTGGCTGCTGAGGCCAAGCAGTACGTTGAGAACAACCGTGATGAGTACGGTGCAAAGAAAGCGATCCTTCATGTCCTCAGTAATCGTATGAATGATGCTGGATTTTATCGTCCAGAGGCATACATGGAATCGGAACCCTTCAAGCCAGGTCCTGGATATTTAAGAGAAGAACTTTAGATGGATGCATAGTCTGGTTTTAACTGAAATTCTGAAGGTTGTAATTTTGTTACATTCATGTCATTAACTTTTGGAATTTACTAGTCTCCATCCTGCAAAGTTATCTGCTTACCATACTTGGCCCAAGTTTGGTTTAGATAAAAATCGAATTTTTAGTATATTTTGATATAGTTGATGAAACTTGTGGTTGAAAAGTTGATGGTCCCATGAAATGTCTAATGCTTACTATTTAGTTCTCAAAACTAATGGCCAGAAGCTCACTTTCTGGTGTCACTTCAGTTCAGGAAGCCAAGCATTATGCTAGACTCCCTGGCCTAGCATCCTCGGTTGCCTTTACTTCATGTATAGTAGTTGTGGCATCGGTGCAAAGCAGAATTTTTACTTTTTGTTGGAGGATTAGATTTGTTTAGCCTTTGTTTGAAAGTGATTAGTCAAAAATCACATTCCCCTGCGGTCATTTTCAATTTTTTTTTTTAATCATTTTTCACCTTTCCCTCCTTTTAAACCACACATTCGTTAATCAGTGAAATTGTGTTGCAAAGGATGAAAAAAAAAAACTCCGTGTTTGATACGATAACTGAACGACAATGTCTTGTAATGGAATTGTAATTAGTATTTAGTTACTATATTGAAGTTTTCTTAATCTTTGGTACCAATATGTATCTTTCTAGTCGCTACCATAAGACTTTATAATGGGTTCCCCTCATGTTTTTGGAAAACATGTTTAAAATAATACTCACAATGAAATGAATCATTTCCTTCGTGTTTTTAAAACGAGATCACAATCCAACTTCAACCATTCAACTAACAATAATATGCCTAACCAAGCAATGCAAATACCCAAACAATGAAATTTTTGGCTTTTTTCACATATAATCGAATTGGATTTCGAACCGATTCCAATTTTCCTGTCAGTTTAGTTACTTGTATTATCGTTGTAAAGACGTTCTTATGGTGGATGTGGACTACCTGTTGGGTTGTTAGATTATAAAATGATCATGATTGCATGAACACAAACAACTCAAATCTTCAATCCTTTTTCTTTTATATCACTACACAGTAAAAAATGACAGAGCTTAAAATACTACTCATTTTGCTGGTGTACGTACTTTCCTTTTTTATGAAACCTAATTATGTATTATCCACTTCTGAAGTTAGGTCATAGAGGGAGAGACAAGCTCTTCTCGAGTTTATGCAAGGCCTTATAGACGACGATTACGTACTCTCAACGTGGGGAAGTGAAGAAGATAAAAAGGAATGCTGCAAATGGAACTATGTCGAGTGTAGCAACACAACTGGTCACGTAATCAGCCTTGATATACCTCCTCGGTTAAATGGAGGTAATATTAGTCCAGCATTGCATGAGTTGCGACACTTGAATTATTTGGACTTCGGTGGCAACAATTTGAGAGTCGATAATCTTGAGTGGCTAACAAACAATTGGTCGCACCCAATAACAAAGCTCTCTTTCCTTGAGGAACTGCACTTGTCGGATTGTCAACTTCACAATACTCAGCCTGCCTTTGATATATTTGCAAATTCTTCTCTGTCCTCTCTTTCTGTCCTCGATCTATCTGAGAATGATCTCGCTTCCTTTTCCATACACCACTTGTTTTTAAACTTAAGTGCACGTCTTACTCGCATAGACCTTTCCAATAACCAACTTGAACGTCTTATTCCTGATACTTTTGGGAAACTGAATTGTCCCGAGGAGCTTCGATTGAATTGGAATAAGCAACACGGGATTCCAAAATCAATGGGGAATTCAAGTCATTTGCTCACACTCGATGTATCACATAATGCATTAAATGAACCGCTTGCTCATTTACTTCAAAAGTTATCAGGGATAGCATAGCATCGAAATCACTAGAGTATATAGATTTATCCACCAATCTACTTGTTGATTCATTCCTATACATCACCCAATTTTCATCCTTAAAAGAGTTGAGACTTACCAACAATCAGCTGAATGAGTTTCACCCACAAAGACTTGGGCAACCTTCAAGTCTTGAAACTTTGGATTTGTCTTACGATAAACTTGGAGGATCCTTGCCGGACTTGAGGACATATTCTTCATTGCAAGAATTAGCTCTTTCCGAAAATCAATTAAAAAGGCTAGACGAAGGTATATGGCAACTTTCCAAGCTAAAAAAATTGGACCTCTTTTCGAGTTCTTTGGAAGGAACAATCACAGAAGAACACCTCTCCAACCTAGCCAACTTAGACTACCTAGATTTGTCCTACAATTCCCTAGCTTGAAACATGAGCTCTGATTGGACTCCTCCATTTCAATTGAGATCACTATACCTCAGATTTTGTAATGTGGGACCTGATTTTCCAAAATGGCTTCAAACTCAGAGAAGTCTTTCTGTCCTTGATATGTCTTTTGCTAGTATATCAGCTACATTACCTACTTGGTTTTGGAATTTGACTTCTTTGTCAAGCATGAATCTCTCTTATAACTACATTAATTCCTGGTCAATCCTCAAGCAATGTTGGTTTTTCTTTACCTAGATTTAAGTTGTAACAATGTTTCTGGTCCAATTCCAATATTTCTTTTTCGTTCAACAGATAAACGACTATCCAGAAATATGTTTTCAGGATCCATTTCTCACTTCTGCACAATGTCCACTCCTTTTAACGCCACGGTCCTTGATCTCTCAGATAACCAATTGACAGGAGAGCTTCCCGGTTGCTGGATCTTCACAGGCTTTTTAGAACTTCACAATTTGGCAAATAATAAATTCTCAGGTGAAATCCTCCCAAGTTTGGGCTCTCAGTTTCGACTAAAGATGTTACATTTGTGCAATAATAATTTAATTGGCGAACTACCTTCCTCTTTGAAGAACTGCACAGAGTTGCGCATGCTTGATGTGGGAGGAAACAAGTTAACAGGTACTATTCCACAATGAATAGGAACTGACCTAACAAGATTGACTATTATTAGCCTTCGATTCAATGAGTTTCATAAAAACGTACATCCAACAATTTACCACCTTACCGATATTCAAATCTTGGACCTTTCAAGGAATTATTTATGGGGGAAAATTCCAAAGTGTTTCAACAATTTCACTTCTTTTGCTCAAAAGGGTAATTCAACTGAAAGCACTACGGGTTTAGTTTTCTTGAACTTATCAAGAAATCATTTGACGGGAAGTATCATATCAAGCATTGGTCAAATGGAGATGTTGGAATGGCTTGACTTGTTTAGAAACAACTTTCAGGGAAGATCCCGAACAGCCTTGCATAATTACATTTCCTTAGTGTTTTGGACTTATCATAAAATAATTTGACAGGGATGATTCCATCAGGCACTCAACTGCGGAGCTTCAACTCCTTTATGTATTCTGAGAATAGCCACCTCTGTCGGCTTCCTCTGGCAGAGTGTCCTAGAGATTCTCCTTACCCTGATCATGGACATGGCAGCAACATTGAAGAAGATGACGATGAGTTATATAAGTCGAGAGTTTTATATTTGCTGGTGTTGGGGATTTATCTTCCCCCTCCCAGCACCAGATCACTCTTGATTTATAGAAAGAATCGCACCAGCAAGAAGGAAGAAGAAATACAGAAAACTATCTGATTTTCCCACTTACTGTATATGACTAGAGCATACCGTATTTACCACCAACTTACCGGATATGGCTTCTACATACCGTATATGCACCGATGCTTTTAAATGTTTTTAACAATTACAGGAATACATCAGAAACTTAGAACCAGCAAGAATAAACTCTGAAAAATGATTTGGCTTCTACATACCGTATATGCACCGATGCTTTTAAATGTTTTTAACAATTACAGGAATACATGAGAAACTTAAAACCAGCAAGAATAAACTCTGAAAAATGAATTATACAGGAAGAAAACCTCTTCCCCAAGCCTTGTTATTAACCAAGAAGACTTACATTCAACTACATGAATCAATAGAAAGAATTTTCCGGATTAGTTCCTCATAATCTACACTTTCTACCCTAATATTACAGAGTTTAATTTACTCTCAAGCTCCTTATTCAGAGCTCCAGGATTCTCTATCGAATTCCCTCATCCAGAGCTTCTTCTTCACCAGCTCTTCTCCTTTTCCCAGAGCTCTTTTCAGAGATCCTCCTTTACCGGAGCTTCACCTTTCCCAGACCTTCCTTTCTTGAACTCTCTCTTCATTGTATTTTCGAGCTCTCTTTTCATTCCTGAGAGCTAGCTTCATAACACCACCCAAGGCTCTTATTTATAGACCTAAAGGAGGATCCATTTCGGTTACAAATCAAGGCTTCCAGTTTGTTATGGATTCCAACCGAAAATGGCAGTTGGAACATGTTGGTTAAAGGCTCCACTTTGTTGGAATCTTTTTGTAGCCACTGAGGAATCTTCAAGAATCACTTCTCTACAGCTGGCATTTGGTTTCATTACTGGATTCTGGGCAGTTCTTGTTACACTGTTTCTCAAGCATTCATGGAGACATTTCTTTTTTAACTTCTGGAACAACATTGGAGATTGGATGTACGTGACAACAATGGTCTATATGGCAAGATTCAAGAGAAAAATCCTGGCCTAGCCTAATGGTATAATATTATTTACGGACATTACATTAATATGCAAAAGTTAATATCTTATTCTCCTTGTTTATTACTGAAATCGGGTGCCTCTTCTCTTCCGGGAAACAACATAGTGTCAACTGTATGTGTAACCAATTGGTAGCTGGCTGGCTGGAGAAATGTTGTTTCTACTCTAATTCTCTCCACTGTCTTGGTTTATTAATAGTCAAATAAAATAAAATAAAATTGCTCATTCTCAATTAACTAGCTTGGTTGTGAATATGATGTAGAACGTGATGTTGAGAAATTGGATCAAAATGAGAAAAAAGTAATAGCGCAGTGAACATCAAAATTTCGGAAAGAGAATGCCGATGGATTTTGGCCATCCGAGTTCGTTTAGAACTCGAAAACTAATTTTTAAAGTTTTAGCAGTAGTTTTGTTATTTAGTTTATTTCAAATTCTCTTTTAATTTTAATTTGTTTAAACTAGGTTTCCATTAACTTTAGTCCTATTAAACTAGGTTTTCATGTAAACTCTTATAAATAAATGATTATCTCATTGGTTTTTATTTTCTTTCATTAATAAAATTCGTGAGTTTAATTTTTCATAATTTGGTGAATTTCAATCTTCGCATTTTTAAGGTTTTCGCTTGAATTCTTTGTTTCACGCTGGATCAGAATTAGTTACTTTGATCATTGAAGTAAATATAAATAATGCAGATCAAGTAAATCGTCTTATTAATTAGTCTCTTAAAACATAAATAACTTCTTCAATTTATACACATTTTTTTTACCTTTTATGTGACATCTAGATGAAGTTAGAGTGTACTTACTATGCTACGTATTATAATCAAATAAAAACTTTGAATATGAAGGTAGGGGTGGACGCAAATATTTTAAGCTAGGGGCACAATCAAACCCTATACAAATCGAGTACTTTGTTTTTTATTTTTGAATGATTCATAATTGACTTGAAATAATGCATATTTATATTTAAAAAAATATTTCTTCATTAATATTTTGCTAATAATTCATCCATTTGATTTCGAAGAGTCATTTTATTAATGTTTTGTTCATCACAATAAAATGCATATTTACAATTAAAAATCTTATAATGTATTTGATACAAACAATCAATTCAAATAATCGAAAGAAAAAACATATAACTAATATTCAATGCTAATAATCAATCAAATAAACACAATTCATCAAATATAAGTCAAATTGGATATAATGAGTTCAGACACATTCTATATACACAGTTTGGTAGAAGAAAAATGCAAATTTATATTTTAATTACTTGAAAATTTGATTGGAAAGTGAGGATTTGTATTACCCTGTTAGGTACACATTAAAATTTTCATTTTCATTCTTTTACTAATTTTCAACCACACATTTTTTAATAAAATAATATTTTCAATCACATCAATAATTTTTTCTTCTCTTTCAACCACACATTCTCCATCAATCTACTATTCCAAAATGTATTCTTCCAAAATAATGTGGCTCAAACACACCAATGTGATAATTTGTAGAGAAATTATATACAAATTTTAAAAAATTAGAAGTGTTAAGATTTTGTTAAAAGACGCGAGTAAAATAAAGCAAGAAAAAAAAAAGAAAAATTCAAATTTATTGTGATTTTGCTTCTTTTTTTGTGGAGATTAAAATTAATATTTAGCTTTAATTTAGATTAAAATTTAGATTTCAATCGTTACCAAACATGACTTTATCAAGAAAAAAAAATATAAAATCTCAATCCGCCAGTGGTCACTAATTGATCAACCGAAATTACTCGGCGAACTCAAGCCTGCCCAGCACGAGCCGTGTTGGTCCAGGTAGCAAATTTGGCCACTTTCTTTAGTTGATTTTAAACCCCAAAAGAGGAAATTATACCTCAAACGTGAAATTTCACATATTCATCCCAAAACAGAAGTAGAGAATATAGGTGATGCTACCAAAAATCGCACCTGATGAGATCCGAGCTGGACGACTAAAAGAGCACGAACAAGAGCTTCCTTGTACCTGAAACAAAGGCGTCGAGGAGTGTCCTTGTTGCCCCTCCGATGCTTAAGTCAGAAAGCGAACCACCAGAAAATATATGCTCTGAATTGTATGTAAAAGCGTACCTGATTAATGGAGATGAATGGTGTATATATAGGGATTGGAGGTATTTCGGAGTGGCAAGGAGCCTGCCATATCTAGGACTTCTAGTGTGGTTAGGACTGTACTATGGTAAGTTTTGTGTTCCTACGTATTTGGATAAGAGTAGGACTTTTAAGGGATAGGGTAGTACACCGCCAGTAGGACTCTTCTCTCTGGTTCAGACTGACGAAAAGGGGCACTGCATCGGAGAGAAGTTATAGGAGGTGATGCCTCGAGCTCGGGGATCATCATGCCCGAGGAGACATACCGAGGAGGGAAGGACTAAGTGGGTCAAATAGGACGGTTTCTCCTCGGGTTACGAGCTCGGCTCGGGTACGAAGTCGACATAATCACAGGCCCCCGTGCATCACTGCCAGAGGCTCATGGTCGAGGATATGGGATGTGATGCACTCTGGCGTGGTGGGGAGGTCATACCTTACGCCAATGTCCGGGGTCGATTGAAGAAACGTTGAGCGAGGAGCCAGCTGGCCGTGTGAAGAGGTGCCACGTGGCCTCGATATTTGGGCTAATGATTTTGGGTCGTGGATGGCTGCCACGTGGCGAGGGATGGAGGGTCTGGATTGAGAGACGTTTGGACTTCTCAGGGTCCTATAAATACCCCCCTGCCCCACCACATTTGGCACTTTCCAATCTTCAAGAACTCCTCGGACCTCCTCGGTTTTAGGCTTTAAGGTAAGAGCTCGTCCTCTCTAGTTAGTTAATTTAAGCTTCTGTTTTTCCAATGTCTGGTAGTAGTAGTTCCTCGGCCTCGGGATCATTGCCTGAGGATGGTCATACCATTATACCCTACGCCATTCCTGTTGATAGTCACCCCGCCCTTTCATATCCCGAGCTTAGCTGTAGGTACAAAGAACATGAGGTTATAGGGGTAGCTCGTGAATTTGGGTTGATGCCGATGTGCGATGTGCGACGACCTGATCCCGAGGATAGTATAGTGAGTGCTCGAGAGGGAGAGATTGCTATTTATAGGGAATCGCTGAGGGGGGGGGACTTAGGTGGCCTCTTCACCCCTTCTTTCTCGAGTTCTTGACCGAGCATGACATGTGTCGCGGTCAGTTAGTCCCTAATGGGTGGAGAATGCTCGTCTATTTTTTCGTAGCATGTAGGTATTTATCGATTGTCCCGAGGCTAGATTTGCTGAGGATGACCTTCGAATTGAAGTCACTCCCAGGCTTCAATTGCTTCGCGTACTTTTCTTCCCGAGGAGAGTTCAAGGTTCCTAAAATGCCGAGCTCTTTGAAGGGGTGGAAGTCGAGATTCTTTTTTATTAGGCCCCAAGATACCGATCACCCATTTGGTCCTCGATGGGTTGTGCCGAGCACAGAGCTGTTTAACGAGGGCCAAGCTTACTTCGAGGTGTTAGAGAGGGATAGGCAGAGATTGGTCGAGCTCGAGCCTTTAGCCTATAACATGGATGATCTCCTCGAGGACGATATCCTCGATCTAGCTGACGTCAAGGGCGTCGAGGGTAGGAGCGAGCATCTTTGACTTATATTAATCGCCCGTGTAATATCCTCGGTAGTTTGACATGTTTATTTTGTGCGCAGTGCTCGCGATGGCGTTCGATCCCTCTGACCTTCGTCGAGCGGTGGAAAGGAAACCGAAGGGTGCCCCGACGAAGCAGCCCGGGAAGAAGGGCAAGAAACGCCCTCGATACGAGTCGACCGACCAGGCTAGGAGGGGTCCAGGGGAGGCTTCTCAATCCATGCCAGAGGCCCACGTCCCTTCGACCGAGGCCCCAACACCCCGTGCTCGCACACCTGGGGGTACGCCCGTCGTCGTCGATCTCGAGGACGACATCCCGCAACAATCTTTCCCTGAAGGTGACGTCGAGAAATGCACGCTCGTCCCTCAACTCCTCGAGAGGTACCAAGGAGGTGACGTGAGTTTGGCCGACGGCATGAGGGAGGTCGAGAACTTTGCATTAAAGGTAACTCGAGAGCCATTTTGATATGAAATTTATACATGTTAAACTCCCGATCCCTGAAATTCTTTTTGTCGTGCGCAGGCTTTGACCGTCGCTCGAGCTTTAAGTCGCCGAGGCTCGAGGGAAGACGCAAAAATCTCCTCGCTCGAGGAAGAGCTGGAGCGTCGGACGCAACATATCATCGAGCTCGAAACAGAGTCCAACCGCCGAACGAAGTAGGCTAAAGAGCTCGAGGTATGCTTGAAACAGGCCCGAGCAGGTGAGGCTCTGGCCAGGGAGGAGGCCGAGGCTTGTAGGCGCGAGCTTGAGCACAAGGCGAAGGAATTCGAGGAAGGGCTTGAAGATGCTCGTGCTAAGGCGATCGAGGGCTTCAAGACATCTGCTGAGTTCCGGGCAATGAGGGGTGAATACGCCCTCGGGTCCTACAACTACGCCTTCAAGCAGGCTCGAGCTTACCTCCGGTCCAAGGTGCCTGAGATAAATGCCGAGGACTTGACCTCGGCTCCTGAGGTAACAGATGGGCTCGAGCTGTCTTCCTCCGAAGGTGCAGGGGTCGAGGAGGAGGAGGACGAGGACGCCGAAGTTTCCCAGCCCCCAGGGACTCACGACCTAGATTAGGATTTTTCTTTTTTATTCAAGTGTAATGCCCGATGATGGGCTCAGATCTTTTGTAATTGAAACTTTTATGTTTTTTGGTTTTTGTATATGCAAGCTCGTTCCTTGTGGTTTTTACTGTTCGTCAATCACGACAACCCGAGCGTTCTGACAAACCGAGCAATTTTATGAATCATGGAACTCGAAAACCGACGAATAAATGAGCACGACGTTAATCCAAGATGTATGTCGCCCGACGACGATTTTTTAATAATGTAAAATAACAACGACCTCGAGCAACATGCGTAAACCAACAATGTTCGAAACTCGAGGAGTAATTGAGGGCGACCTCGAGCAACATGTTTAAGCCAACAATGTTCGAAACTCGAGGAGTAATTGAGGGCGACCTCGAGCAACATGTGTAAACCAACAATGTTCGAAACTCGAGGAGTAATTGAGGGCGACCTCGAGCAACATGTTTGAATCAACAATGTTCGAAACTCGAGGAGTAATTGAGGGCGACCTCGAGCAACATGTTTAAGCCAACAATGTTCGAAACTCGAGGAGTAATTGAGGGCGACCTCGAGCAACATGTTTAAGCCAACAATGTTCGAAACTCGAGGAGTAATTGAGGGCGACCTCGAGCAACATGTTTAAACCAACAATGTTCGAAACTCGAGGAGTAATTGAGGGCGACCTCGAGCAACATGTGTAAGCCAACAATGTTCGAAACTCGAGGAGTAATTGAGGGCGACCTCGAGCAACATGTTTAAGCCAACAATGTTCGAAACTCGAGGAGTAATTGAGGGCAACCTCGAGCAACATGTCTAAACCCACAATGTTCGAAACTCGAGGAGTAATTGAGGGCGACCTCGAGCAACATGTTTAAACCAACAATGTTCGAAACTCGAGGAGTAATTGAGGGCGACCTCGAGCAACATGTTTAAACCAACAATGTTCGAAACTCGAGGAGTAATTGACGGCGACCTCGAGCAACATGTGTAAACCAACAATGTTCGAAACTCGAGGAGTAATTGAGCAGTTCCCGAGGTATGGTTGTTCCGAGGAGCTTACTTTTCAGTTCCTTTTGGGAGGCGAGATTGTGGTCGGGCTTTTGAGCTCGAGGACTATAGCCTCGAGATGTTTGCGCGACGGCAAGACTTTGAAAATCACTTTTCTGGGAATGAATCCCGATGTTATTTATGTAAGCAAAAATCCTTCAAACACCAAACGTGGGCGTGCGCCCAAGAAATGCAGAATTAACGAACTAAAAAGACGCAGGGCATGCAATCCCGGCAAACTAAAATTTTAAGGCGAAATAAACATTACAAAGCAAAGGTAGAAAATGAACTATTTGTAGTAGATTTTCAGATTGTCCGCATTCCAGGGCCGATGTAGTGGTCTCCCCGAGATTTCTCTCAAGCTGTATGCTCCTTTGCGAACTTCTCTAATGACTTCAAATGGCCCTTCCCAAGCGGCCCCTAGCTTTCCCGGGGCATGGCCAGCAGCTTCAGCTCTTCTTAACACAAGATCCCCGACCCTAAACTTCCTGTATTTTACCCTGGTGTTGAAGTGCTTGGCCGTCCTGTTCTGGTAAGCAGCGACCCTTATGGAGGCCTGTTCTCTCACCTCCTCAAGCAGGTCAAGGTGCTCAGTTGTTTGGACCTCGGCTCCAGGTTCGAGTCTCCTGAGCGTTGGTATCCTGGTCTCGATTGGGAGAGAGGCCTCCACCCCGAATGCCATCATGAAAGGAGTTTCTCCAGTAGTGGTTTTGTGGGATGTTCGGTATGTCCAAAGAATGGCAGGCAGCTCGTCGGGCCAAGCTCCCCTAGATTCTCCGAGTCTGGTCCTGAGATCTTGCAAGATGATTCGGTTGGTGACCTCGGCTAGGCCATTGCTTTGGGGGTGTGCAACAGATGTCAGACGATGGTCGATCCCCAGATTGGTGCAAAAACTTCCGAAATGTCGGTTTTCAAACTGTCTCCCATTATCGGTTATGAGGACTCTGGGTAGCCCGAACCTGCAAATGATGGACTTCCAAACAAACGATCTTAGCTTGGGTTCCGAAATAATGGCCAAGGGTTCGGCCTCTACCCACTTGGTGAAGTACTCGACCGCTACGGCGACAAACTTCAATTGTCCACGGGCCAGTGGAAAAGGGCCAAGAATGTCTATGCCCCACTGCTCGAAGGGCGTCCCGCAATGTATGGGTGTGAGCTCCTCGGCCGGCGAACGGATGACGTTGCCGAACCTTTGACACTTATCACACTTCTTAACATAATCAATGGCGTCCTTCTTCATTGTTGGCCAGTAATATCCATATCTTATAAGTTTGAAGGCAAGGGACCGAGCTCCCTGGTGGTTGCCGCATACTCCTTCGTGGACCTCCGCCAAGGCTTGTGTTGCCTCAGTGGGGTTGAGGCATCGAAGGTACGGTAGAGTGAGACTCCGACGAAATAGAACTCCCCTAATCATGCAATACCTTGGTGCTCGAGACCTAATGCTCCTCGCCATCCTCTGGTCGCCGGGCAAATTTCCGGTGGCTATGAAATCAACTATCGGGTCCATCCAGCAAGGTTCATGCTCGATGTCCATAACTTTGGGTGCTTGGCTGATGCTCGGTTCTGTTACAAATTTCACATGGACTGTCCTGTCGAGACCGTCAACCCCCATGAAAACAAGCCGGGATAAGGCGTCAGCTTTACAATTATCAGCTCGTGGAATTTTTATGATCTCACAGCTTCTAAACCGCCTCTGAAGATCGTGAACTTTAAACAATACATACTCATCTTTTCATCTTTTCTTTCGAATGATCCCTCAATCTGCCCAACCACCAACAACGAATCACTGTATATCTTTATGTGCTCAAGCTCAAGCTCAAGCTTACTGGCAAGCTCTTGCGCAATTATAACGGCCTCATACTCTGCTTCGTTGTTTGTAGCGTCAAATTCAAATCGGAGCGCGCATTGTATTTCTGTTTGTCTGTCTGGGCTGGTGATGATGACCCCTGCCCTCGAGCCCGAGGAGTTCGATGCCCCGTCAACGAATATTTCCCATACCTTCAGTGCAATGCTGTTCGGGTCGTCCCCTGTCCCCCGAGGCCTTGGCGTGAGTTCAGCTATGAAATCGGCTAAGGCCTGTGCCTTGATTGAGGGCCTGGGTTTGAATTCAATATCAAATTCTCCAAGCTCGACTGCCCATTTTACTAACCTTCCCGACATGTCAGGCTTCTGGAGTATATGCCTCAGTGGTTGATTAGTGAGCACCACAATGGGGTGAGATTGGAAATATTGTCGCAACTTCCGGGCTGCCACTACCAACGCAAGAGCCAGCTGCTCTGCCAACGTGTACCTGGTCTCCGCATCAAGTAATACCTTGCTCACGTAGTAGATGGGTTGCTGTGCTTTGTTAACCTCTTTCACCAATACTCCACTTACCGCATTTCGAGATACTGCTAAGTATAGAAACAACGTGTCACCGGGCTCGGGCTTCGTGAGAATCGGAGGCATTGCCAATGCTTGTTTCAGTTCTTGGAATGCTCTTTCACAGTCCTCTGTCCATTCGAAGTTATGACTTCCTCTAAGGGCCTTGAAAAAGGGGAAGCATCTATCCGCTGCTCTGGACATGAACCTGTTTAGAGCCGCTACCCGTCCTGTCAACTTTTGTACATCCTTCTTGCTTCGAGGGGACTCCATGGATGCAAGCGCTCGTATCTTGTCCGGATTTGCTTCGATTCCCCTATGAGTGATCATGAACCCCAAGAATTTTCCCGAGGCGACTCCGAAAGCGCACTTGGCCGGGTTTAACTTCATCTTATACTTGCGAAGAGTAGCAAATACTTCTTCCAGGTCTTCAATATGATGTCCGATCTCTTTGCTCTTGACCACCATGTCATCAACGTAGGCCTCAACATTCCTCCCAATCATCTTAGCGAAGACTTTGTTGATCAATCTCTGATATGTTGCCCCTGCATTTTTCAATCCGAAGGGCATGACCTTGTAGCAATATATGGCGGAATCGGCCATGAAAGATGTCTTCTCCTGATCCTCCTCGGCCATGTGGATTTGGTGATATCCAGAGAATGCGTCCAGGAAGCTGTACAGCTTATGACCCGATGTCATGTCCACCAAGTTGTCTATTCGAGGTAGGGGGTAACTGTCTTTTGGGCATGCCCTGTTAAGATCGGTAAAGTCAATGCAAACTCTCCATTTGCCATTGGCCTTCTTCACAAGTACTACGTTGGAGAGCCAATCGGGATACTGGACTTCCCTTATGAACCCGGCCTTTATTAACTTGTCAACCTCTTCACGTATCACCTCCCGACGTTCTGGTGCAAACTGTCTCTTCCTCTGCTTGACCGGTTTAGCACTTTGGTTGATATTTAGTTTGTGAACTGCCACACTAGGGTCAACCCCTGGCATGTCTTCCACATTCCATGCGAACACGTCCAAATTCCGGGATAAGCAAACTACCAGTGCAGACTTGAGGCTAGTATCCAAACCCTGACCAACCGTCACCTTCTTACCCTGCTCGAGCTCGAGCTCTACCAGTCCTTCGACGGGAGCGAGTCTCCCTCTATGGTCGGGCTCGGGCTCCGATGGTGATATATGCATGATATTGGACGTGATTCTCCGGACACTTGCGACATAGCAGTGCCTGGCAGCTGTCTGATCTCCGCGAACGACCCCTACTCCCTTACTGGTTGGGAATTTCATAGCGAGGTGGAATGTAGAGACTATGGCCCTGATCTGATTGAGCAACGGTCTCCCCAAGATGGCATTATAAGCCATTGAAACACGTACAACCTGGAAAGACGTAAGTTCGGTTACCTGTCTCTGATTTGCCCCCAATGTTAGCGGTAGACTGACAACGCCTTCTGGAATGATTGTGCCTCCCCCGAACCCTTGCAACGGGGTCTGGACTGTTTTTAGTTGGTCGGCCGAAATCCCCATTTGAGAGTACGCTTCAAGGGATAGTATGTTGGCCGCGCTCCCATTATCAATTAAGATTCTCTTCACATCAAAGTTAGCTATGATTGCTGATATTACTAGAGCATCATCGTGCGGGTGTGACAACCCTTCCAAGTCCTGTGGCCCGAACGTGATCTCTTCCTTATCCCCAATCGCCCTCCTGTTCGGGTTATACTGTCTCGCGTACTGCTTACGCACCCTATTGGAGTCTCCACCTGATGCTATGCCTCCAACTATGATGTTGATCGTCCCTGCGGTTGGTTGGTCATTCCCCTTCCTTTCGGGGTCTTTCACATCCTCCCTTCCGTTCCTTGGTCGCTTGTCACGACCAATGTATGAGCCTAGGAACCCTCTTCTTATCAAAGCCTCGATCTCTTGCTGAAGGGCGTTACAGTTTTCGGTTGTGTGGCCGTGATCCCGGTGGTAACCACAATACTTACTCCTATCCCGAGTGTTCGGAGGTGTCTGCATCCGTGCAGGCCATTTGAACCCCTTCATATCCTTGATTTCCATGAGAATATTTGACCTTGAAGTGTTCAGGCGAGTGAGCGATGCCGGACGCACATCCCGGTTTTGCCTTCCCATGTTTGCTTCCGACCGATGGTTCTCTTCCGGCCGATGATTGAAGTCGCGTTGCCTTCTGGGCTCGGGTTTATCAGAGCTCGGGTGAGAATTTCTCCTCGGGTTCAGTGTTTCTTCCATGTTGATATACTTTTCTGCTCGGGTAAGTAGCTCGGTCACGGTCCTTGGTGGATTCTTGGATAATGACATTTTGAAAACCTCGCACCTGATGGCGTAGGTGAGGGCGGAGATTGCTGCAGTTATGTGGAGGTCGGGTACCTGAAGTCTTTCCTTGTTGAACCTCGTCATGAAATTGCGTAGTGTCTCATTGGGCCCCTGCCTTAGCTGCATGAGGGAGGCCGCTGTCTTCCTTATGCGCTTACTACTAGCAAAGAAAGCGGAGAACTTATCAGCCAGATCGGAGAACGAGGCAATGGAGTTGGGCTCCAGGGTAGAGAACCAATCCCTGGCGGCATCAGTCAAGGTTTGGGGGAAAGCCTTGCACATCACGGGGTCAGGGGCCACCTGCAGATTCATGACGTCGGTGTACACGTTGAGATGGTTGATGGGATCTGTCGTTCCATCATATTCCTTCATGCGGGGGAGCTTAAATCTGTTTGGTAGTGGGAATGAGAGAACTTCTGGCGTGAATGGAGTGTTCGGGGCAAACCCTGATATCCCCTGGGCCTTTTCCTTCAACCCAGCGGCGATTCCCTCCTTGATGATTCTGGCCAATTCGTTTGAGTCCATTGTTATCAACCCCGAGGCCGGGGCTTGTGGGACACCCGAGGCCCCGGACCCATCGTTGTAGTGTACTTCGTGCATATCCCGGGCACGAGCATCCTCCATAAAGACTCCTTGTTGTCCGACCGTCGGTTCCGGCGGAAGCTCAGTTGCCGGTCGGTCATTCCTCTGGCTTAGCAACTGGGTTAACGCTGCCACTTGTTGGCGGAGCTCCTCAAACGCCTGCGCATTAGGCAATGCGGGTGGCTCCTCCTGCTGGACCGTGGGGTCGATGAGTGGCGGCTGGTTTGGTGCAGACGAACTTGCTTGCGGAAGACCTGAACGTGTGTTGACCATGGCTTTTGGTAGCGTTTCCCACAGACGGCGCCAATGATGCTACCAAAAATCGCACCTGATGAGATCCGAGCTGGACGACTAAAAGAGCACGAACAAGAGCTTCCTTGTACCTGAAACAAAGGCGTCGAGGAGTGTCCTCGTTGCCCCTCCGATGCTTAAGTCAGAAAGCGAACCACCAGAAAATATATGCTCTGAATTGTATGTAAAAGCGTACCTGATTAATGGAGATGAATGGTGTATATATAGGGATTGGAGGTATTTCGGAGTGGCAAGGAGCCTGCCATATCTAGGACTTCTAGTGTGGTTAGGACTGTACTATGGTAAGTTTTGTGTTCCTACGTATTTGGATAAGAGTAGGACTTTTAAGGGATAGGGTAGTACACCGCCAGTAGGACTCTTCTCTCTGGTTCAGACTGACGAAAAGGGGCACTGCATCGGAGAGAAGTTATAGGAGGTGATGCCTCGAGCTCGGGGATCATCATGCCCGAGGAGACATACCGAGGAGGGAAGGACTAAGTGGGTCAAATAGGGCGGTTTCTCCTCGGGTTACGAGCTCGGCTCGGGTACGAAGTCGACATAATCAATAGGTATCAAACAAAAGTTTCAAATAAACCATAAAATCATAACATAATTTTGTTAATTAATTAGACTGTATTTGAAGAATCCTAAATTGTTTAATATTACCTTAAATAAATATGAACTTTTAGCTGTCTCCGTGTTCTATACGCTATCAGAATGGCATTCATTGTGGCACCGATGTCTCTAAGTTCAATCCTGTTATTTGGTTTTTCCAAAGGGGCCCTCCACTTGTACCGTGATTGGTGGATTAATAAAGAGCCATATGAAAGCAATGTTTAAAAAATCACAAAAATCCGTGATTGGTGGATAAATTTTTCAACACATACACGAAAATTATAATTTCCTTTCGGGGGCGTTGCCCCCGAGCCCCAACAAGAGGCGCTGCCCTCTCGACCCCACCGACCTGACCGGTCAGGCCGATCCCCGTCGGAATAAATAATTTGATTTTCTTTCTAAAATGACATATACTTAAACTTTGAGCTTTCATATTTTAATTCTATAATTTTATTACATATCATCCAAATCATTGACTATTAAGTATAAAAACAAATAAATTATATTACGCATTTAATACTTAAGAAAATACTATAAAAAACAGATATAAATATTTTTTTTTCAAACGCTAACGTTACCTCCATAATCACATTGCACGACAACAAACTAATAATCTAAAAAAGAGTCAAAAGTTCAAATCGGGATCGAAATCATGAAAACCTTTTTACTCCAGCCAGTTCGAGACTCTTTTAAGAGGTTTGAAATTTTCGGTTGACGCCAAACTGAACTGATTCCCAATTTTCTTGGAAAATCGAGTAAAATTCGTAACATTTCTATAAAGATGATGTTTTAGTGGACTTGGACTTTTAGTAGTCTCCCCGTTCTGTCACTAGAAGAAATTATGACATGGTGTCTACTTCATTGTGGGAACGATGTCTCCAAGTTCAACCAAAGGGGTCCACCACTTGTGCCGTATCTGTTGGGTTGTGAGATTATAAAATTGAAGTTTCCATGAACACAAACAACTCAAAACTTCAATCCTTTTCTTTTGTAAACCAGAGAAAAAAAAAATGACACAGCTTAGAATACTCATTTTGCCGGTGTTCGTACTTTCTCTTTTCATGAAACCAACTTCAGTACTATCCGCTTCTGAAGTTAGGTGTATAGAGACGGAGAGACAAGCTCTTCTCAAGTTAAAGCAAGACCTTATAGACCGCAATGACAATCTCAAATCGTGGGGAAGTGAAGAAGATAAAAAGGAATGTTGCAAATGGCACCATGTCGAGTGTAGCGACACAAATAATCACGTAATCCGCCTTGAGCTCAGTGGCAACAATTTGAGAGTCGACAATATTGAGTGGCTTTCTCATCTTTCTTTCTTAGAATATCTCGATCTATCCGAGAATGATCTCACTTCATTTTCCATGTACCATTCGTTTTTGAACTTGAAAGAGTTGAGACTTAACAACAATCAATTGAATGAGTTTCACCCACAAAGCCCCGGGCAACCTTCAGGTCTTGAATATTTGGATTTGTCTAACAATAAACTTGGAGGATCCTTGCCGGACTTGAGAGCATATTCATCATTGCAACAATTAGCTCTCTCCAAAAATCAATTAAAAAGGCTAGACGAAGGTATTTGGCAACTTTCCCAGCTAAAAAAATTGGACCTCTCTTCAAATTCTTTGGAAGGAACAATCACAGAAGAACATCTCTCAAACCTAGACAACTTAGACTACCTAGATTTGTCCTACAATTCCCTAGCTTTGAACACGAGCTCTGATTGGACTCCTCCATTTCAATTGAGGTCACTGTACCTAAGATTTTGCAATGTGGGACCTGATTTTCCAAAATGGCTTCAAACTCAGGAAAGTCTTTCTGTCCTTGATATGTCTTTTGCTAATATATCAGATACATTACCTACTTGGTTTTGGAGTTTGACTTCTTTGTCAAGCTTAAATCTCTCTTATAACCGCATTAGTGGAGAAATTCCTGGTCAATCCTCAAGCCATGTTGGTTTTTCTTCACCTGTAGATTTAAGTAATAACAATTTTTCTGGTCCAATTCCAATATTTCTTTTTCGTTCAATAGATATACGACTATCCAGAAATATGTTTTCGGGATCCAGTTCTCACTTCTGCACATTGTCCACTCGTTTTACCGCCATGGTCCTTGATCTCTCAGATAACCAATTGACAGGAGAGCTTCCCGGTTGCTGGATCTTCACAGGCTTTTTAGAACTTCTCAATTTGGCAAATAATAAGTTCTCAGGTGAAATCCCCCCAAGTTTGGGCTCTCAGTTTCGACTAAAGATGTTACATTTGCGCAATAATAATTTAACTGGCGAACTACCTTCCTCCTTGAAGAACTGCACAGAGTTGCGCATGCTTGATGTGGGAGGAAACAAGTTAACAGGTACTATTCCACAATGGATAGGAACTGACCTAGCAAGTTTGAGTGTTCTTAGCCTTCGATTTAATAAATTTCATGGAAACATACATCCTACAATTTGCCACCTTACCGATATTCAGATCTTGGACTTTTCAAGGAATAATATATCGGGGAAAATTCCCGAGTGTTTCAACAATTTCACTTCTCTTGTTCAAAAGGGTAATTCAACTGAAAGCGCTATATTTTATCTATATCCTAATCCCCGAAATCACTTTGAGCGTGTACCTTACAGGGATACTTATGCTGACAATGTTTTGGTTCATTGGAAAGGACGAGAGTCTGAATATAGAAAACTAGGGATTTTGAAAGGGATTGATCTTTCTAGCAATAAGTTAGTTGGAACTATTCCTCATCACTTTTCTGATATGAGGGGTTTAGTTTTCTTGAACTTATCAAGAAACCATTTGACGGGAAATATCATATCAAGCATTGGTCAAATGGAGATGTTGGAATGGCTTGACTTGTCTAGAAATGAGCTTTCCGGGAAGATCCCGAACAGCCTTGCAGAGTTACATTTCCTCAGCGTTTTGGACTTATCATACAATAATTTATCGGGAATGATTCCGTTAGGCACTCAACTGCAGACCTTCGACTCCTCTATGTATGCTGGGAATAGCCAACTCTGTGGGCTTCCTCTGGAAAAGTGTCCTAGTGATCATGGACATGGCAGAAAGGGAAACAGCATTGAAGAAGATGATGATGAGTTTATAAATCGAGAGTTTTATATTTGCATGGTATTTGGTTTCATTACTGGATTCTGGGCAGTTCTTGTTACTCTGTTTCTCAAGCATTCATGGAGACCTTCCTTTTTTAACTTTTGGAACAACATTGGAGATTGGATGTACGTGACAACAATGGTCTATATGGCAAGATTCAAGAGAAGATTTCTGGCCTAGCCTGATGGTAAAATATTACATTAACAATATTCAAAAGTTAATATCCTAATCTCATTTTGTTTATTACTGAAACCAGGTGTCTCTTCTCTTCTGGGAAACAGCAACAGTGTTAACTGTTTGTGGAACCAATTGGTGGCCGTGGCTGGCTGGAGAAATGGAGTTATTTTCTAAACAAACCGTCGAATCAAATTGCTACTTCTCAATTAACTAGTTTGGTTGTAAATTAGTTGCTTTGATTATCGAAGTGAATATATAAATTATTATGAGTTTCTTAAAACTTATGTAACTTCTGAGTCGAGATTCCAAATTTGAAATTTTCAACAGGACGTTTGAAGCAACATTACAGTTTAAAGAATTTCAAGTTTTCATCATCGTTTCAAGATTCAATAACATGTATGTGAATCTTAACAAGCTAAAATTTATTATTTCCTTGAGAATTGAGCTTACCTTTACAAATAATTGTCATCACGAATTAAAGCAGTTGGAGCATACTGAACTTAAAATCTTTAATGCTCCTTTATCAATGTAAAGTATAGACATGTGATATCATGGAATTAAAGCAAATATATGATAGTTAAAATTTGTTTACTTAGACAATTTTATTTTTCAAAATGTCTTTTCCACGTATTGTACTGTCATCTTGCATTATCTATGTAAGCTTAGTCAAATGAGCTCTAGGTTTCCACACATAGCTAAAAGACCTGGACTTGAACCAACTAATTTAATGGATTGTTATCAACTAACGTACTAAAGACGTTGTTCTAATGGACCCCCTTTTGTATTCCTACCTTGGAAACCATAAAAATGTGTCATGTGTATAAAGAAGAAAAAAGTAAACATAGTTTTTCTTTATCTTAAGTACGAATACATATCTTTTTCTTGTTACTATGAGACGACTTTATAACGTTTTTGATACAAGGAGTTGATCAATATAATAGACAATTATTAGCATTTAACACGCTACCTTTGGAACCAATATGTACGCTATGAGAAAAATATTGTGGCGTCTACAGTTAGGAAAATATAAAAGAAAATTAAGAATATTTGGAATTATGAAATAATGAAAAGAAACGTTACAATAAATAGAGTTACAATAAAAAAGAGAAAATTTGGCTACTGATGTAGTAACAGTATTGAAAGGAACCTATGTCTGTGTGGTACGCAGTTTTCTTAAAACAAATTTGCCCTCCACTATGGTACAAGAGGACTGATAGCATCTGTCTCCCAGAATATAACGGTTGAAAGTAGCTGACTAGCACCTCGTTGCCACTTTAGACGAACGGAGAATGCTTTCAATTCTATCACCAGCTAGAAAATAATTATCAAAGCTATAAAGAACAAAACTCTTAAAAACAAAGAGAGAAAAAAAAATGATAGTTATATTGTCACCACAATTTTTATTTGATACACCATATTTTAATTCCAGTTAAACTCCTCAACCTTTGCTCATTGTAACAATTATTTCCTTTAAAAAAAAATTCCATCAAATTCTTACATTTAACATTATATTAATTAGTACGTCTCATCCTTGACGATAATGTATATCAAAATAATTTTATTTTCGTATTTTGAAATGAAGGGAAAATATTTTTCGCACTTTTTATTTAATTATTTTTAAAAATATCATTGGAAAATAAGTTTTTTACTCCATTTCAATGGACTTCTAGACATAAATTTATTATCAAATACAAAATATGTTAACTAATAGAAAATTTGAGGATAAGAATAACACGAAAAATCGTTTGGGAAATAAGGGCTATAATGAGCAAAGATTAAGAATTTTAAGTACAATTAAAATGTGATGCAAGATATAAAAATTGTGGTGTGAATATAATTACCCAAAGAGAAAATTAAAAAGAGGAGAGAGTTCTCAAAGTTTTTGGTGTGAAAAACAAGAACACCTCCTTATACGTATTGGGATGAGGAAGGTTTTCGTTTAATTTTGTATTAAAATCAAAATGTTACAATAGTCATTACAACATCCATTAGAGCAACATATTACAATACCATCAAGGCATTGTAACCACCAATTCAATACAAAATTAAATAGAGAATTGAAATTTGAAATCAAAAGCTTGATGTTGCAATTCTTATATACGACCATGACTTTCTCTCGTCCTGGGGAAGTGGAAACAGCCAAAGGGAATGCTGCAAATGGTTTGGTGTCGAGTGTAGCAACAAAACAGGTCATTTAATCGGCCTCGATCTATTTTATCCATAATTTGGAGGTAAGATTAGTCTAGTGTTGATTGAGCTGCAGCACTTGAATTTTTTAGACTTCGGTTTCAGTGATTTGAGAGTCGATAATCTTGAGTGGCTTTCTCATCTTTCTTTGATAAAACATCTTGGCTTGAGTGATGTTAACCTTAACGAAACCAACTGGGTGCAGCCAATTTCAAAGCTCTCTTTCCTTGAGGAACTGTACTTGTCATATTGTCGACTTGGCAATACTCTGCCTGCCTTTGATATCTTTGCAAATTCTTCTTTCTCCTTTCTTTCTGTCCTCGATCTATCCTACAATGTTTTCACTTCCTCCATATTCCACTCATTTGTTAACTTAAGTACCCATCTTGCTCACATAGACCTCTCTTATAATCAACTAGATGGTCCCATTCCTGATACTTTTGGCGAATTGTATTTTCTTGAGAAGCTTCGAGTGTCTGGGAATATGTTCCATGAGATTCCAACATCCTCGGCGAATTTCATCTGAGCCTACTCCTAATATCAGAATGCATTAAACTAGGAATTTTGAAAGGGATTGATCTTTCTAGCAATAAGTTAGTTGGAATTATTCCTCATCAATTTTCTGATCTAAGGGGTTTAGTTTTCTTGAACTTATCGAGAAACCATTTGACGGGGAATATCATTCCAAGCATTGGTCAAATGGAGATGTTGGAATGGCTTGACTTGTCTAGAAACAAGCTTTCTGGGAAGATCCCGAGCACCCTTGCAGAATTACATTTTCTCAGCTTTTTGGACTTATCATACAATAATTTGACGGGATGATTCCATTAGGCACTCAACTACAGAGCTTCAACACCTCTGCGTATGCTGGGAATAGCCAACTCTGTGGGCTTCCTTTGGCAGAGTGTCCTGGAGATTCTCCTTACCCTTCTTCAATTGATCATGGCAAGGGAAACTATATTGAAGAAGATGACGAGTTTATAAGTCGAGAGTTTTATATCTGCATGGCATTTGGTTTTATAACTGGATTCTGGGCTGTCATTGGTACTCTGTTCCTCAAGGATTCATGGAGACACTCCTACTTCAACTTCTGAACTAACATTAGCGATTGGATGCACGTGACAACAATGATCTATGTGACAAGATTCAAGAGAAAGTTTTGGGCCTAATGGTATAATATATATGGACATTAATTTGCAAAAGTTAGTCTGGCTTGTTAATATCCTAATCTTACTTTGTTTATGCTGAAATCAGGTGCCTCTTTTCAGAAACAAGAAAGTTTCCACTGTCTATCAAACCAGTTGGTGGCTGGAGAGGTGCAGGGGCTATGGGTGAAGTTGTCTGATTAACACCAATGTCTTATTTCTAAGTATTCCTATAAAAAACATCCTCAGTTGTATATTAGTTGCTTTAATAATCGATGTAAAAATAATGTTTAATAGAGATCAAGTAAATTTCCTGATTAATTACTTGCTTTAAGGCATAAATAAAAAATCCTTATATTTTAAAGACAAAAATAAAAAAATAAAAATCTAAGCTTACCAACAACTTTCAAGTCGGCTACATGAATCAAGAGTAGGGAAAAATATCTGGATACAAAAACCTTCTCATGCTAAGAACAATCGTCGCTTACCATTTCCACTAAAAAAAAATTAAATTACTATCTTCTCTCTGCTCAAACCTCATTTTTCTCTTGTCGCATTCAATGTCACATGACTATTTGGGGTTCCTCCCTTGATCAAGCAGTTAAAATTTACATAACAAACAAGAAAACTTTTCATGGCTATGGAACCAAAGAACGATTATTTTGCACGTCTTTCAGAACGATAGCAAGACCTCTGGCTCTGTCAAGCTTGGGGGTTTGAGAGACGCCAAATGTCTTTGCCATTTAAATTTGTATTTTTTAAGGTATTGTTCAATGTCTTTCATATCCAAATTGCCACCTCTCCTGCGGTACAATCTCATGGTCAACTAAGACCGTCTCTCACTAATCGCAATGGCTATGTCATTTGGAAACAGATCTCATAATACAAAGGCGAGGAGGATAGTTGACACAAGTACTTCAGCCACTGTAAGTGCAGCAACAGGAAGACAGTTAAAGTTTTAGTTACCATATTTGATATTTGTGACCATGTTTGAATATCTGATGGTGGCAATGGCTGCTCCAGTCACTGGGAAAGTGTAAGCCACCATGCCAATGAGAATTTGCAGATCATTATGGAGCAAGACTTCAAAATTCAAGTAAAATAGAAAGAAAAGGTATTGATATAAAAATTATACCCCAAGCCTGGGAAGAAATTAAGACGGATAGACAACCAGAGAAAAGCTGATATAACTGCTAAGAAAGCAATTGGTCCTCTTTGACATATTAAACCTAATTCAGCGGTTAGTTTGTTTACAGAAACAACAATATCATTCATCATTCTCAAATCACATAGTCAAAACATCTGAAATTCATGCTTATGACATTTTTCATCAGCCCAACAAGAGAACTTTTATATTTATTACAAAAGAAAACTCATATTTAAGTAAGATTTTCCTCATAGTACATGACCAAAATTCTTTTATTTATCTGATAGAAGGGTAAGAACTAAGAAGAGTCAAGGATTCTTGCCCCCATTGCCACCTCTTCTTCCTCTTGAATCATGCTTGGGATTGGGTCCTGCATAGTCATAATCTAATGTGGCATCAACCTTTAGTAGCTTTCTTGGATTCACATGGACCTAAAAAACATGGAGCATAAGGATCATTTAGAAGAGGAGGGAAGGACAGAGTTGAGATAGAAGTGTCAAAATGTGTCGATCATCATAAGTGCACGTGAAAAGCCCGGTTTAAGCACCATCTTGTCCTTGATGGTCTGTGCAGTGGACTGGACCGCCTCTATAGCCAAGCATGCAAACTTATAAAAAGAATGCCTAAAAACATAGTGTGTAAAGACCGACTCACATGGACAGTGCCCGGTCGCCACCCCTTGTGAAGCAAGTCGACTTTGTTCACACCAATGGTGCCAACGCCCTGAACTAAACCTATAAAGGGGAAAAGAGTCAATAATTAGGACCTTACGATGACAATTTGTCGTATATATTCACGACGTTTTTTGGAAAAGATTGAACAGTAGAACAGTTCAATATAACGTACAAAACATATAATCAAATGCACTAACAATGTAATATCTTTAACAGAAATTAAAATGTAATATAACGAGATAGGAATAACAAAAGAAGCTGACAATTTATGCGACTTTTGTATCTATAATTTCGAAGAGAGTGATGCTATTTCTAGGGTTACAAATAACTGTAATTTGAAAGAGTATTGCGAAAAAAAAAGGTCACTGGAAATCTCGTGGTACACAATTCTAACGAATATATGATTTTTTTAAGATTTGACTTTGGTTTAATTACCTGGAGACAGCAGGAACAAGAGTAAGATGAGGGAAACTAGAAGAGAAATCTTAATCCTTAAACTCATGGCAGCGGCCATTGTATATTTTCTTATTATATAAGCTGCCAGAACCATTGAGTTTAAGATTACAAGGGGAAAGAGAGGGAAGTGGGTTCTTTTTATAGCCAGAAGTAGCACATAGTGCCATGAGAACTGTACATACTGTTGTCGTTGTGTAACCCACCACCATTATAATGGCAATTTTACTTTAGGTTTATTTGGGGATATGACTCCTTATTTTGTATTCATTGAATCCTTATATCCCTTCTTCCCGTATATCTATCCCGAATAGTAACGTGATTTCACGTTTCAATTTTTGAGAAGATTTTCTCTTTACCAAACATATGGAAATTCAATCATAAATGTTATAAATTTTGGACACAGGTTGAACCGATGATTAAAAAAAAAAAAAAAAGTTAAAATAAATAAATTAAAACATTAATTAGGAATTGAACTAGCCAATTCAATGGCTATTTTTCACTGTTTTCAAATTGTCAGTATTTGACCTATAATTAAACCAGTTTCCAATTTTTTCGAGTCTAATCAACCGGTCAATACGTTTTGACAATGTTGATATCAAGAACGTGACATCTTTTTCGAGCCATCACTGTGCCCCTCCACTCAGTAGCTATATACAAAGATGATAAGATGCATTACATGTGAACCACAATAAGGAAGTCAACTGAATGCACTATGTGTGTATATATGCAGGGGCGGAGCTAGGGGGGACCCGGACCCCCCCCCCCCCCCTCCCTAAAAATTTTGACAATTTTTTTTTTTTGGTTCTTTTTGCATTTACCGTTACCATTTTGTCCTCAAATTGAATAAAAATCTTAAACCTTAACAATTTCATTTTTCGTTTCCGTTTTCAAAGTATGAGAACTCGAAAGAAACACTTGTAATAAGGTATGATTTTGCTAAATTAAATATTGGTATTTTCTTTTATATATTTTTTTTATTTTTATGTTAATAAGGTATCCAAAAAAAATTAAAAAAATTTCGGGGGCGCTGCCCCCGAACCCCCGTGGCTCCCCACCCCTTCATCTCTATATCTTTAATTCTGGGACCCTCCAACTTCAAACGGCTGGCTCCACCCCTGTATATATGTTGAATCAAGATAGAACCAAACAGTATAATGCATGTGGACACCTTTATCAAAATCTTGCATGGCTTAAAAATTGCCATTTTCAGCTTGGCTTTTAGCTTATTCTTAACTTTTTATAAGTCAATCTGCCTTTAAGTTATAAAGCTATATTCTCCTTTTGTTTCATGGTATCAATGACTATGTAGCGTGTCCCAAAATCCTTGTTGGATTTTAAGTGCTTCTACTACTGTTTGAGACAATGCAAAATGTGAGTATGAGTATGCAATGCACAACTAGAGTTAAAGTTTGAGCGGCTTTTGTTGAATTGCATTGTTTAAAAGTTTAAGTTATTAGAGAGGACATACATATATTTCAATTTACTCTATAATACACCTCCTCGTGTGAAGGTTTTTATAAATAGATATGGCCATTAGTGGAGCCTCTGTGAATTTGAACTCATGACTTTCTTTTAACTCGCTTAAAAGTTTAATTTATTAGAGAGGAAACTTCTATTAGAAATTGGTATTCAACAAGCTCCTTGCGTGGAAGCGGGTATTCAGTCTTTCATCACGCATGTATAATGCACAATTTTCATAAATGGGTGGAGACTAAACTTGAATTCAAGACATTTGTGCATCCTACTACAACGTGGAACCATAAAAGCTCAAATTTTAGAGAAGATATACATATATTTGATTAAACTTAACTTCCAACGAACATATTGTATGTGTGAGAAAAATAAATCACGAATCCAATTTTGGTTAGTTTACACATATAAATGAATTTTAACTCTCATTAATAAATTTAAGCGTTTAGAAATGACAATTTTTTTTTTGAGATTTTCATAAATCGATGGTGACACCCAACATAGAATTTTAGAGTATCTATTTATTCAAATTGACTTGTGTTGTACCCAAAAACACTAGTATATGCTGCCTCTGATCCTCTCATTTTTGCTTTCGTCACTTCAATTTTGGAGACAAACTTGCAAGTGGCCTACCAATTCTCAGCTATTTGAGAGGGTTGAAATTAATTTGGAGAGCCATTATCAGTGGGAGCACTATCAAAAGGTACACAACTCAAATACACTCAATTATATTTTACTAATTAATTCTATTAATTAGAAAACGAAAAATGAACTCGATTCAGTGCAGAAAATTAAATTCAAGCTGATTAAGATGTCGTGCATATTAATTTCTAGTAATCTTTATATTTTTTTCCTTCAACATGACGTTAGTTACACAAACTTGATATCAATTGTGATTTCTAAAGATTGAACCCCAACCTTGAGAGCTCCCCCACCGCCCCACCCCTAGAGCATAGTGAAGGAGGTAAGTCACGAGATATACCTCAACATGCCAAGTTACAGAGCTGCCATATTGGTACCCACAAAGAATCAAGTGTGATTTCTATGTTATGTATGATTATGTTTAAGGGCATATTGGCTGGAGTAGATTAATCAACCAAAATACTTCTTTGTATTCAGAGAACCTTCCCCAAATCGGTGTACAAATTTTACACAAAAAAGAAAGTTTACGGCACAGCAAAGAGAAAAAAAAACCCATAAAAATTACAGTTTATATCACTTGGAAGCCGAAAAATACGTGGCAAATTTTCCAAGTACAACTGCCTCTTGACAATGGATTCTTCAATCCTGTTCCCAGCTCTTTCATAGCTATTTACAACATCCCAACATCGGATTCTCCGAATACTAAATCAAAATAGATTATGCATTCAAAAAAGATTGGGGAGAGAGAAAAAATGTACTCTAAAGAGATAAAAGAGCTAGAAGTATTAGTGATGCAAATGAAATTTCTTAACTAGAAGTTTTATAAGACTGCCCTGAAATGAGCAGGCCTGATCTCCCGCAGGAATCAATTTCACTGAAATGAGAACATGTTGAAAGAAATAAAGTAGATTTTATGCGAGTACCCAACAGTGACAACGGAAGCAAGACTTAGACCAACCCTTGCTCTTTCTACTCAAAATGATGTACGATATAAAGAAAATTAAGAAACAGGGGGAAATGGTGGTGGGATTGCTGGCTTAAAGTGTTGCGGAAACCAAAACTCGCCAACTGTACAGTTCAGCACCTTAAAATACTAGGAAAGCACGGTACCACGAGAATAGCATGGGGTGTATCTTGTTAATAACACCGTCACAGACCACCAAATAATCACATGGTCTTGTTTGTCCATTCCATATTAGAACTGTTCGCTCTTGAACCCAATCTCCAAAATTCAACTAGCAGTTTGACTTATCAAGGTAGTTCTTCAGGATGTTCCTGGAAGCCCCAACCACATGACGCTGGCGCATGAGTTAGTGACAACTCAAACGAAAATGTTAACGACCCGACACGTTGAAAGCAACCCCGACCCGGACTCAACAAGACCACAAGCATGCAGGTAAAAGAATATGTACTGGACTTGATGATGCAGCCTTAAAAAGAAATGGCACGACTAATGGCCAACTTCGCCCATTCAGCAGATTCCTTGATCAAATGGTCATCTGAAGACAAGCACTCATTTAAAAACTCTTTGCTTGACAGAGATTGCTGAATCAAGGAACCTGCATTACTTCCCAGAGTATCTGCCAGATCGCCCAGGACACCAATAGCAGTTTTCATCACAACATCATCCCTAAGATAGAACAGAAGAAACCTTCAGATAAAAATAAACAGAAGACACTGAAACCAAGAACCAGAATTGCAATAAAGTATACTCACATATCTTTCTCCATGTACATTCTATCCAGGAATTGCAGGATGTGCGGTGCATGTGGGATCAGAAGCTGGGTTTTAGGAGAGTTCTTGAAGCCCTGCAATATACCAGAATATGCCTCCAAGATTCCATTTCTTAGAAGATTAGTATATTCTATCATCTCATCATCAGCATCTGATGTGTGGGCAGACAACTCTGCAGCACTCTGGAGCATGGGCATAGCATACATCAGATACTTCTCAAAATTCTCTCCAATTGCCAGTGTTATGTCACCAAAGCATGAAAAGATTGGGGGCTTCACAGATCGGTGCAGCTGGTTGCTTGACAAGTCTTTAAGAAGCTGAGTCATTATCCCATCGCAGTAAGGAAGAATCTTATCCTCCAAAGCCCTGCAAATATCCCCCACAACACCAACCGTAACAGCACAAACCTGGTACTCCTCAAAGTTCTGAAGACCCATCTCTATGTACTTGTAAAATTCTGGCATGTACTTTGTAAAGTCAGGGCCTGTTGTGTAGGCAAGTGCACCAATGGAAAGCATTGCTTCCTCGTGGACAGTGGCATTTCTACTAGCAAAAACCCGGAGAAAAATATTCATAATCTGATCTGCATACTGCAAGAAGGCATGCTTAGTGCCATCAGATGCCCCTAGTTTCTGAATAATGACCTGCAAGCACCCGCAAAGAAGGCCTTGCAATTCATTTTGCTTCTCTTTCTCATCCGATGAAAGCTTCTGCGACTCAAGAGACTTATGAAGTTCTGTCATGATAACTTGAACCAGTTCCAATATTAAGTGAGTTGTTTCACCAGTTGAGCACCTAACTACTTCATTCAGTGTCTCATATGCAGCAGTTCTAAGTCGTGACTCCCCAGCATCTTCCCTGTGAGTGGCATTAAGTAGAGACTGGATAATTGCTTGGAAATAAGGCGTTAAAGGGGATGATGAGTCCACATCCTCGTAACCTTGGGCTAGAAAATAGAGGGCACCACACACTTTTTCAGCAACATTTGGAGCATCTTGCATGCTTTGAAGCAGAACTGTAATAATCTGTTGGCAGTTCGCAGGAGTAATAATGGGCGTCTCCACCGTTGAACCATGAAGAAATTCGAATATCCTTCCCAGCGTCCATGCCGTTGTATCCTTCACATGGCTGCTTGGGTCATTTGTTAAAGCGGTGAGCATGAAATTTAGAGCAACATTGACAATAGGCATTAATTTGTCTGGTGAGGGACCTTCCAATATGGAACCGAATGCATAAGTAGCAGCTTCTCTCTGCCTCCAATCAGATTTTGTTATATTCTCTTCAATAAATGGCATGACAAGTGGCACAATATCATCCCCTACAGTGCGGGCAACCAAACCAAGGCAAGTACCACCAGCCATCGCGAGATTCCAAGCACTCTCATCCTGATCCTGATCCTGATCCTCTTCTTGCTTAAGAAGCGTCTCAAGGAGCATAGGAACAAGTGCAGGGATAGCCTGCTTGATAAAATAATAGCACGGAACTTCAGAATCTGCAGTAAAATCGCTTCTATACTCATCCAGAATATCAATCTCCTCATCACAGATAGAGCTCCAAAACTCAATGGCTTGAAGAGCAACTGGCTCTACATCTTCTCTGACAGCCTTGGATGTAACGTTGAAAATGTCTTGGATGTGCAAAGCTAATTTCTCATAGTATATAGACCCAATAGAAACCAAACATTCAAAAGCAGCCTGACGAATTTTCACCTCAGGAGAGAGAGTGGCCTCACAGACAACTCTCATTATGTAATTTCGCTCCATATCATTGGAAAAGTTTGCCTGAGCAAAGCCAAGAGCATTATACAAAGCTTGGGTAGCAGCAAGTCTAACCTCATTGTTACCTTCATTAGCTTTCATACCCTGGACAACAGCTGTAAGTATCATATTTACTTGATCTTGATCAACGACCTCCGGAGCAACTTCTTCACACATATACCCTAGAGTTTCAAGGGTAGCTTGCTTTACATGAGGTGGGGCCTGATTAGTATTTGATAAGAGGGATCCTATCAGCTCAGGCCACTGTTTATGGGGTAGCTCGATGCCTGCAACCTTTGCAATGACTTGTGAAGCAGTTGACCGAGCATCAGGCACAGGAGAGGAGAGTGTCTGTAACAAGCAAGCCTTGATTTGGTTCTTCAGGGCCACATCTAATGACAACCATCTTTGTACAAGCTCATATTTTTTATGTTGCTCTTTGGCATCCAAAGCATTTTTAAGAATCAAACCTGATAGTTTACGACTTTCAACTGGCTTCTCCTCACTAGCAAGCTCCCCAGAAAGAGATAATAGGAAACCAGGAAGGTTTTGCACCTGAAACTGGTTTAAAGTTTCTTCAGCATGTTTCCGCACTGTTGAATCAACTGCTTGTGCGCTTAGAAGAACCTGGGTGACTTCCATAGCAATACTTTCCCTGCCAATGTCACATGGATGGACAAATTTGCCATAACAAACAGGAAATGAAAACTAAATAAAAATCTTGAGTAACCTATGGACTTCAAAGAAATAATAATTTCAATCTGGATAAGAAGAACAGCATAGAAATAGATAAAAACCATAGGCAGTATACCTTGTAAATTTAAGAGTGAGTATTCCGATCATTACTTTACATAGCCTTGTTATTGTGCCACATGAGCACTGGTTGCCATTCATGGTAATGAATACAGGGATAGAGTAGAATTATACAATATAATGCATTCGTGGAAACCGTGCTTCTATGTATGTATATGATATAAATTCAGAAATTCTCAAAGTAGTAGAATAATAATATAAATTCAGAAATTCTCAAAGTAGTAGAATTATGATATAAATTCAGAAATTCTCACGAAGAACCAAATAGTAAAATAAGCGCTGAAAACATTTTTGCCTATTTACAGCCTGTTGAATAAGAAACAGATATACCACATTAATATTTCTCAGCCTTCTACGGTTCACTGCACGACAAAACAAAGTAGAAACACAGATCTGTCTTCCCAGAAATACGTGGACAACCATCTAACACTTTTGGTTAGTTGCTGACATTTAAATTGAAAATAATGCACAGATTCCCCACAATAATAGATAAATGGCGACGATAACTTCCATAACACTGACAAAATAGAATATTGGAAATCTTCAAGACAGATGGTGACAAGATTATTAAATAAAACAAAATGAGAACACTCGAAATACAATCTTCTAAAGCATAAGTAAATTTACAACTTCAATGAACCAAACTGAACGTCAAGTATATTTATTATACTATTCAAATGTGAAAGCAACAAAGTAGTCCAATTAGAAAGTATTCTGCAGCATCATACAAGAATATCAGTTAACAATATAGTAAAGCAAATTAACAAAATCAGTTAAAACCCCAATAACTTCAGCAAGCAAAACAATCAATCAAAAAAAAATACTAAAACCAACCAGAACAAAAAAATTAAAAATAAAAATTCATATCTTCTCAATCTACATCGCAAAGTTCATAAAATGCAATACACGCAAAACCACATTTCCAAAGAATGCATCACTCTCGTAATAAAATCATTTATCATGAAATCAGATCTATTTAATACAAAAAAATAATAATAATCAAACAATCCCCCAGTTCTCACTAAACTAAACAAAACAAAAAATTAATCAATTCACAAAAATATAAAGAAAGTATTTTAACATAAAAAAATAAGAGGGATTCAGACAAAATTACCTCAAATTTCACTCTCGAATCGAGATAAAAAGTCGCGTCCCCTCCGAAAACCCCGAGAGAGAGTACAAGCATGTAAAGCTGGACTGGGTTCGAATTATTTATGCATATATAATAAAGTAAATTCAATTTTGCACTATTTAATTTTTAGTATTTTTGGGGAATTATTGGGTGTTGCCCTAAACCAGGTTGTTTCCTGATCATATGTGCAGTAGAGCCCACCTCAACCTGCTTAAACTTCACTTTCTTTTTGTCCATTTTTTTCATACGTCATTCTTCAACTCCCATTTTTTTTTTCTTTTAAATGTTTACATTACATTTTTATTCAAGTAAATTATCCTGCCTGCGCGTTTAACTTTGATTATATAGTTGCCTAGAAAAGTAGCTAAAACGACTGCTTAACATCATTTCATCGAGTCAATAAGTTATGGATTGTTTTTCTCTCTCTATGACAAGTTAAAAGTTTAGATCATTTACGTTCCTTTTTTAATTTTTCTGTCATCTTTAGTGATTTGATTATTATGATTAATTGGTATGATTTGCTCTAACGCTCCTTTTATTTTCGATTTATTCTCCATATACAATCACGTTTCAATAAAAGGTTGCTAATTACCTTAAAAACCTTGTAGTTTGAGTCTTGAAACAACCCATTTGTTCGGTTGCAAAAAGAAGAAGTTGTTTGGTAGTTGAACTGAACACAACAACAAACAAACATCTCACATGTCTCTCTTCTTTTTTTGTCGACTAAAACATACTCGATATGATCAGTTAGAAACTTTTAAGGTACAATAAATTATTGAACATATGAAAGCAAGAGCAATATGAAAACATCGAAAAGCTTTTCAGATTCAACCTCGAGTAAAATAACATCCATCCAGATGATGTCTTGATGATTAAATAATGGACGGGTAAGACTCGAAAATTCTTGCTAAAGGGTTAGGCTTTCAAGGCATAATATGAAACTTTCCTATTTAGAAGATCATCTACATACGTAGGATATTAGAGTAAGCCTCGTATAAATATAGATGCTCCAATATGAATTTGAACCTAGAGTATACCTGAAAGAAGTGGATTATTAGACATTTAGACTTCACACGCTCCAATTACAAGCTTCAATCAGAGTAAGTATCATAGAATAAAGGGATAATTGCAACAACGGTACCAAAACTTTCATTTAGTAGCAGACTTTGCTGAAACCTTTAATTTGTGTCACTCATGGTATCAAACCTTTCATTTTTGTCACCAAACGATACCAAACCTTTCAAAATGTCTGCAATTAAAGTCCAAATGGATAGTTTCTGTTAGTTTGACCGTTAGTTGACCAAATAATTGATTTTGACAATAATATTAACTAATTTTAAAAAGTTAAAATGCTAATTTAACATTTTTCAAGAATAAAATAGCCAAAATCTAATAATTAAAATTAAAAATCCATTGCACCTTCTTCTTCTTCCTCTCCACCCACACCCTTATCCCAAATCTGCAAATCTGCGAAATCGACCTCTTCGTAGGCCGGATTAGAGATTTGGACTTATCAACCGATAAAAAATGGAGCTCCTCGATAAAAATATGGATTTCCTATTGAAATGGTCTATTGAAGAGACTACCTTGACCAAATAGGAGAAGAAGAGGTAAGAGATTGAAAAGAGCTTAGGGATTTTCTGTATGACGTCTAAGCAAGTTTCTGGTAAGGTCCATTTCCTGATGCTAATTTGTGGGGCTGCTTGTGGGGTCGCTGCAGCCTGTATGTGGGTGGATTGCGATCATCGGCACGATGGTGGTGGGTGGATTTTGGTTCGTTTGGTTAGGGTTGGATGAGGGAAGATGGGAGAAAGTGTGTGGGGATGGGAAGAAGATGAACTGTTTCGGATAAAGTTTGGTCAATCAAGATGAAGTTTTGGGCTAAATGTACATGTAGAGTTTCTTAGAGCCATTGTCATTGCAGCAGAGCGCACATTCGGTTCTAGGGACTCCATTCTCAAGCTTGTTGAAGCGTTCTTGAAGTTCCAAACCTAGATTTGCAAAATAAGGCGGAATGAGTCTTTAATTTTAATTATTTGATTTTGGCTATTTTATTATTAAAAAAATGTAAAATTACCATTTTAACATTTTAAAATCAATCAACATTATTGTCAAATTCAATTATTTGGTTAAATAACGGTCAAACTAACAGAAATCATCTATTTGAACTTCAGCTGCGGACATTTTGAAAGATTTGGTACCATTGGTGGCAAAAATGAAAGGTTTGATACAGGTGTTGCAATTATCCCTAGAATAAATTCAAACAAAATGGGAACTCTAATTAACGTTAAAATAAGTTTGAGTAATTCGTGCATTTCAAGAGTTCTTATAGATCAGTATTCCTTGATGCAAAGAGTGTTAAACGTTGAATATTTCAAGTACAAGATACAAAATTAGAGCTCATGATGGATCAACATTTCGTATTTGTATCCCTGGTTAAGAGATTTAGAACACTAAATAATACACAGGATATAGAAACAAAATTTTCCTTGAGGCCAAATCTCTGATGCTTCATATACATGTCGTAATGAAACAGAAGCTATAGTTGTACTTACTGCAGCAATGATCCTACCATCTGCACGAATGCTGGATCTTATGATGAGAGATTTTTTCAACCCTTCTAATTCACTTTCGCCACTGAAATGCTGGGAAGTGAATTACTCAAACCGTCAAACGATTTGCTGCATCAAAGTTCTTCATGGAAGCCATTGTCTTCAGCACCATATATTCCGTTATCATACACTGTGTTGTAGAACATATGGTCATGATTAAGCATCTCATCGAGCGTCAACATGCCATCATGGTTATCGTCGGCCTAAATCAAGAAACGGGTTATATAATTAGAATATACATTTCAGATTCATGATAAAAGAACTTTTAAGCTCCGACAGTATTCATGTATGTGAAAAAGCTAAAATCTTGTTCAATATACTTGGAGCAGTGCATAATAACAAATGTGCACTTGAATGGAATAATTTACCTCGTGCATTAGATAGCTCGAGTAATATTTGGCATAGGTCAGTTCACCAGGATTCAGGTACTGAATCATAGGTTTCAATTCTTCCACTCTCAGAAATCTGTCAAAACATATATTGACACAATCAGAAAACGTTTTCTTCTCTAATCTAGAGGGTTAATGCCGAATTCTGGAAAATAAAACTAGCTTAGAGATTAACTACAGTACTTATCCTTATCAATGTCAAGTCTGTTGAATAACCCTTCAGGTGAATGATATTCTTCCCATCCCGTTTCAAATTCGACATAAGTCTTGTATGAATCATAGGCCCCTGCCTCGAACTCTTCCAAGCTAAGTTTCTGATTGTTATCGGAATCCATCTGCCTGTAAAAGTCAGATAGAATGAATATAATTAGCAGAAATCACATGTAAATAAAAGTTAAGTAGGTACAGAAGATTAACCTTATCTTGTCTCTTAACAACCATCTTTGTATCTGTTCATTTCGACTATCCTCTGGATGCAAGAAACTGCAAAAGAACACAGTTTTAATGATTCCAACTACAGTGGAAACACGAAATATGTACAAAAAATCAAGTAGAGGTGAATATTACTCTTGAAACTCGTAAATGTTGAGAGTTCCATTCCTATCAGCATCGGCACTTCTGAACTGTTCCATCCACCATCCTGCTTCCCCATGTTTCATGTCATTCCTCTCTGTTTCACAATTACCGAATTAGAACCCATTTGGCTGGGAAGAAATGGAAAAATGAAGATTTAAAAAAAAAAATTCATTGTGACTTGAGAATACAATCTTTTTCCCCTCTCCATCAATTGCACACAGCCAAATGATGCAATTATTGATAGAAAGTGAACAATGGATTCATCAAGGTGCATCATAGTAGGTAGAGATCATCAATTCAACTACCACGGTTATCCATTTATAAAAATTGTGCACGTGTTATGCCTTAATCTTGCTGCAAATGAGGGGTCGTTTGAAGATTAAATTTAAACAACATCTAACAGCTTGAGTTTAAGCTCAAACATTTAAATGGGGTTGTCCAACAATCACCTATATCTTCTTTAGAGAATCGAGGTAAGTACTCGGAGAATGAAATAGCTCCATCTCCATCCTCATCGTGCGATTCCAACTCCCTTTTCGTTGTATGGTGCATTCGATCAAACGACTGGTATACAATCCAAGCTTCAAGCTCCTTAGCATCAACAAATCCATCTTTAGGTTCCCTATCCAAAAGTGGAAACAAAACCATCAGCCTCAGGTTTATATTCAACCTCCCATCATCATAAAAATATTTTTTATCCTTCTCTAATCCTTTTCTTTTTCCCTTCTTTTCTCCTCCCATTCTTTCCATTTCTGCAACAAGAGGGTCAAAAACTGGGATAGGAGTTTTCATTCCCAAACGTCGATTTAGGCCGCCGCATGGGCCATAATCTTTTCTACTATATTTTATATTTTCAGACAAGAAAATTAATAGGATGAAGGCAGTGGTCAAAACGGTGCAAACTACCACTACCTTCGACATTTTCCGGTCTAATAATGAATGGAAAAGATTAGGTTGTTTATGTCTCGTTTCATGTTTTCTGTCTGTTGTTGTATGAATGATATGTTTCCTGTTTTGACTATTATTGGCATGGAAGAATAATGACCGTTATTTGACAGTTAAATCCTTGAATTGAGAATCTTCGTTAATTAATGGCTTTGTGGGCTTATGTGGTTCAAATCAATTATTGGGCTTGCATTTTTTATGACCCGGTTGAGATATTTATTCTATAGCTTACCTTGGAAGCTGTGACACGGCAATTTCAAATTGAAAAGGAGACAGAGACTTTTTCTTTTTGACAATGACCTTATTATTTAATATATGTCTCTTCCTTTTTCAAAAATATAGGCAACTCTCTCTTCTCACTCTCTGATCCGTTTTCAGCCTCCTTCATTTTGCTCCATAAAATCAATCATATAGCTATAGATTATAGAAACTCTTGGGGATTCTTAGGCCTGAAATAGTGGCTAAGTTTGTTGAGTGTTTCTCGGTGGTTTAGCTTCGGTTTGGAGGGTGTTCTTGGCGGTTTTGTGGTAGATTGTTTGGTCGATGATCCAAGCCAAGAAGAAGGAAGTTTTGGCCGGTTCTCTAGCTCTCTAAGGATGGCGATTTGCAAGGATTGGAAGGCTGTTCCTGAGCCTAGACTTTCTACCATTTTCGGCCAGTGAAGAGAGAGAAGTTTCTCTCGATTTTTGCTCTCGATTTTCTTTTTGTTATTTTAGTAGACATGCTGATTTTGATGATATGCAGAATATATATATGTACAGTCATTACAGTGAACCCGTGACTTTGTGATTGTATAACTTGACCGAGGGATATTGATATCTATGTTATACTATTGATCTATGCCATTGTGATTTTAGAGACTATAACATTGCTGTAAATTCCTAACAGGCTTCACATTATTTTGGGCAAAGTTACAAGTATTTCTGAGTTGTTTGGTGCATAAATGAACTTAGAACACTCAAAAAAAAAAAAAAAAAAAATTATTAAATAGAAGGATTTACGATGGATTGAAAGTTCCAACGACCAAGAGCATTCTTAGCTAAGCTTAAAAAGTTTACTTATAAGTTAATAATTTCTTCATCTGCAAAATTTTAAATTAAGTTATTTTTAATGCCAACCAAAAAAAAAAAGTAGTATAGAAAGTCAATTATTCAAATATATTTGAGGGTAAAAGGTTATTTTCAAGATGAACCATTTGGAATGATGAAAATTGACCTTTTCTAGTTCTCAATATTTTTTTTAGCTTCTCATGTATTTACTTTTAGATATCACCGTTTTCAAAATATTTTAATTTATTTTTAGGATATTGGTTGGAATTTCATCGCTGAAAATTAAGCCCCCGTTTGGAGCCCATTTTCTGGTCCAAAAAATGAGATTTTTTACCATTACATAGTGAGGTAGGTCCCACCAATATGAGATAAAAGTCAAAAAAATTGTGGTTGAAATTGGAACTCAACAGTACAAAAATTCATTTTTTTCCCCATAAAATAGGGTCCAAACAGGGGCTAATTTTTATTTTTATTCCACTTTTGACTCTCAGCAAATATTGTCTTCCTTTTCTTTGGGGCTGTAAGCAAAAATTGTCAAACCGGAAAATCGAACCGAAACCGCATTTTAGAAACCGTCGGTTTGGTGCCACGTGGACCCGTCAACGAAATGGTTTTGAACAAACCAAACCGGTCCAAATCGGTCAAAAACGGTTTGGTTTAGGTTTGAGAATTTTAATTGCGGTTTAAAACCAAACCGGACCGGTGAAAAAATATATAAAAATTAAAAAAATAATTTTTTTTTTTTGAAAATTCATCCAAATATGCAAAATTCAATAGTTTTGTCATTTGTATGTATTTTTGTCAATTTATAATTTTCTATTACATATATATTATTATTACCAAATAATCATAATTTATATTTAATAATCTCAAAACTAACCTAATATATCAAAAACCGTTTTCCACTTTAGAATTTAAATTTTCACAGTTACTTCAGTCTGCATCCTCAAATGGAAGTCAGATACTTGATTTCTTTAAGAGTTTATTAGGTGCAAGGATGGTCGAGGCTTGTATATGCTGAAAGAATTTGTTGCAAATTAAAAATGAACCTATAGTGTTGTGCCAATATTTAGATGAAGTGGAAGCATTTGATGATTCAATGAAAGTTGTGGCATGTTGTTTATATTTTCTATTATCATATTTTTAAAGATTTTCTTATCAATCTAGTATCCAATACTATGATGATATAACGAATGTATTTGTTTGACAATGGAGACTATGAATCATGTGTGACAACAATTGGTGTTTGAGTATATGTGAGAAACTGAATTCGTAACAAAATACAACGGTAAGCTTGTGTAATTGTTATGTTTAGATATTATAAACAATTGATTTATTATTATGTTGGTTATTCTCTCTGTCTAATCAGTAGTTTTGTTTTTCAAATATGATGATCACGATGCCTTGTTGAACATCATTATATTTTTTGGCTTTATATTTAGTTTAGTAGACTTGTATTGTAACGTTATCGTAACGTCTTAGCCTAAAATGGCAAACAAAAAACTATATTTTAGTTTATTATGATTTCACTTTGATTTAGTTGATATTTAAATTTGTAGTAGATATATTTAGCTTGTTTTAGATTTATTGCTAGTAAGATATAAATATATATTGAATTCGATGAATTAATATCATAAAAGTAGACAGACAAAAAAATATTCGGTGAAACTGGCGGTTTAAAATCGGACCAAACCGTTAGGTTTAAGTTTGAGTTTTTTTCAAACCGTTCAAAATGGTTTGGTTTGAGTTTGGGTTTTTCTCAAACCAGTTTAAACGGTTTGGTTTGAAAATTTGTCAAAAACCGCAAAAACTGAACCGCTTACACCCCTACTTTTCTTTATATTTTTATAATTTATTTTTTATTTTTACATACCCTACCAAACATGCAAGAATATTATACACCATTCATATCATCCACAATAAGAGAATGGCATTTGGTTCCATTTCCTAAACCACCAACCTTCACAAAACCATTGTAAAGCATAACATAATGAATAATGCTACTTTGCCCAAGTAGCCTTACAAAAGGGGGAGTGCCCAAGTGACCAGCCGCCCCTTCCAATAGGGGGGTGCCAACTCACTTGGGCACTCCCCTTTTGTCACCTAACTTGGGCAATGTAGCATTGCCATGATATCTAAACTGTTAACGTCACATGATCATCCATAGTATTATGGATACGAAGAAAAAATAGAACTTTTTTCAATCACTTGTACTAGCTAGTTGCATTATGGCTAGCTCAACTCACAAAAGACAACATAATCTATCGATCATATGTAGATAATGTGAAATCTAAACGGTTAATGTAACATGTAAATCATCTGTCATATTATCATATATACATAGTAAGGAATAAAACAGAGAATTAATCATCAGTTGCTTGTATTAGCTTGTTGCATTGTTCTTCACTAGTAACTCAGCAATGGCATCTCTCTCACAAACAACAGCATAATGCAACGGTGTTTGACCTTCATCGTCCTACCAACAGTAACAGAAGTGAGAAAATTTCACAAAGAAGGTTTGGAACTAAGAATGCATAATTCCTATTTTTTCTGCCTATAACCAAAATATCTGAGCTACAATATTCATTTTTTGACCGCATAAGAATAAGTGAATGGTAAGAGGGAGACATGTAGAACCAAAGGGATATCATCAGGAAGGATGAAAAAGACCACAGAAGTACCTAAATGCAAGTCCACATTACATACAAAAAGTATCCATTCTGCGACAATTCAATGACATTACACATTCGAAAGTAAGCTACTAGCCATCTCCGCAATAAATGGTGTTATCATCAGTAGTTTTCATAAAATGTTAAGTGTAACAAGATTAGCAATATGAGGCCACAGCTAAATTTTATGCACCAAAAAAATTAAATAATAAAAAAAATAAAGCTTAATCAATTGCTTCAAGAAACAAATACTTGTGCACTGTCCACTAGAATTATTTTTATTTTCTTCATTTCCATCAAAAAAATAGTAAAACCCATAAATAGCAAAATAAAAGACTCAGCTTTAATTTATCTACTGAAGGGAAAGAGCGCGGAATTAATGCAATTGCGATTTTATTAATTAAAACCAGCTCTCCAAGTCACATATAGCATGATAAATTAGTAAGTAGGAAACCTTATTTCGGGGGTGGTTTTCCTCCTCATTTATACTCAGTAGCAGGAGCCAGACAAGAAATATTGCTATCTACCTTTGCATTAACATCAGCATTCTTGTTCAAGAGCATCTCTGTAATATTTATATGGCCTCAATCCACAGCCCAATGCAAAGGAGTACGACCCTCACTATCTGCATCATTTTTGAGTAAACATATTTCAGGTCAGAAAACATAATTTGTTCCACATGCGGAAATCTGTATCTTTGTTACGGCATAATAGTTCTTCTTCGCAGGCTTGAAATGGAATGTAGGCATTTTTAACACAGAGAACATATTAGTTCATAACGTACATGAGAATAAATTTGGTAGCATTCCTCTTTCCCTTTCTATATGCAACAAATTTTAAGAACTTTATTGCTTGAAGGTCGTCTTTTCTGCTAAATATTTTGTTTCTCCTGCCAAGAGAAGAGAATTAACCAGTTTAAGAGTTTATTCACAGACTCCGAAATTCCCAGGGCTTTCATTAGCAACATCATGTCTTCATCTTAGCGCTAGTCACATCAAAACAACATAGAAGAGCATTTTATAAATTTGAGGTCAACCAACCTTTCAGATCAGCTGGAACACCACTTTCAATGCTCTAAAGCAACTTCTCTGCATCACCTTCTCGATCAAAAGCATGTATGTCATCTAATTTTTTGCAATGGAGAGGGGGAGATATTATAGGTAAACTTTAAACAGTTAACTGAATTAGAAGAAGAAATAAACAAATTGCAGTGGACAGAAAATAAAATATTGCAGTGGCGTCTTTGGAGCCGGGGCTTGTGTTCAACACAGTGTCCTTAAAGCAATATTCGTCCCCTCACCGAAGTAATGCGAGTGCTTGCTTCCCAGGATACAGCAGCGTGAACTGCAGTGTACGCAGTCGAACTGAACGAGTGTGCCGGTACGGAATCACCAAGTGACTGGAAGAAGACAGGAATTCGAACAAGAAGCAGAGAGATTTCGTGCTTGTTGTAGTGTGTTTGAACTGAAGAGATTGTTCAGTATATATAGGCAAGGATGAGCATTTGCCTTTTAATGTAGCCATAACTCCTACCATTACACAGCAATGTTAATTCTGACGTTTTGGAGTTACAACATAAATGAAAAATCGTTTTCAAGTTCAAGGCATTCGTGTACGTAGGTCGCGCCTGCACACAAGTTCAAGGCTCGAAAGTGTCGGTCCAAGATTTGCACCCCCCTGCGGGGTGCGTAGGCCATGGAGGAGTCTCTATGCAACAAATAGTGACACCTTACAAATTGTTAACCATGTATAAATTGGTCCACAAATTTATTCTTATCCTATGTGGGATAACTATTTAAGTTTTCCCACTTGCCACATTTCTTTTTCTTTTTTCAATGTGGGATGGTACTATTTATAGTCCCCATATATTCTTACCTTTCCATTTCTAACCAATGTGGAATCGTAATCCCTTTTAAGGCTCCTCTTCAAATCCCAACTTTCAATCAATGTGAGATTATTAATTTCACATACACAAGTGAAAATCCATTTGCCAAACAATATATTTTCCAACATATATTTCAAGTCAAATTCTCCTTTTTAAAGCATTAAACTGGGAGAAAGGAACTGAATGCTACTACACAAACAGGTGCACTTTAAAGACAGATGAGACATGCTTTAATGAAACACAAACCAAAAAATAAAGGATAGATGTGAGAGTCTGAGAGGGGATAGATGAGAGTGAATTACTTGCAAAATAAAAATCAACTCTCCATAAAGAAAATATTTTCATTATTTTCAAGGAAAATATGATCACGTGATAAAAAGTAAGAAAATATTTTCCGTGAAAAAAATTTATTAATCAAACAGCATAAAAGTAAGAAATTGAATGGAAAAAATACATTATTCATAAAAAAATATTGACAAACAAACTCACCATAAATGTTCGTATTATAATATTTTCTTCTATCTTCTAAAAAAATTGTCATTAAGCTGGTCAAATAAATTTCAACTCTAGCAAGATAAACCTCCAATTAATTGAAATCGACTCTATATTTTTGTTAAATCATTGTGACGAAGAGACAGAGCATTGCGATGAAAAAAGGGGATGGCAAAATAAGAAGATGTACATCCACATGATGGGATTGGAGCAAGGCGGCGACTTTGCTTAGAGCGTTGGAGGGTTGAGACACCACGGGGCCGTCGTCTAACATTATAGTAATAAAAATGTTTAATTCTTGACAATAAAGAAATACTTGGATAACATGGGAGCAAATACAAGTATAAAAGAACAAGCTGCATCCTCAATTAAATGATTCCTAGTTAAAGAATAATACAATGCATAAAACATTAATTTCTGCTATATGTATTTCTTTTTTACTTTTTTTTTTTTTTTTAAACTGCAGAGTTCAAATCCCTTTTGAGAAATGCATAAAACATTAATTTCTGCTATATGTATTTCTTTTTTTTCAATTTTTTTGAACTGCAGAGTTCAAATCCCTTTTGAGAAATCCCCTGCCAGCTCTCAAAACAACAAAATTTCCTCTTGTTAAACTAGCATAAAAAATCTTCTATTCTTCAAGACTTCTTTGCTCAATCTTCTGTCAGTATTTGCAATCACCATAGCCTGAGAAATGAGAAGCAGATAAATATAAGAAACTTAAATAATCATGTCTATGCATACACAAATATATACATGTGTCTAGCATGGCACGCCAACAAAATTTTCGGCCCGACACAACTTGTGCTAGGCCTTGGGCTTTTAAGATTTTTCTTTTCTCACGACGGCATACTAGCCCCTACAATCGAGTCCAACACGGCCTAAATGTAGCCGTTGGCCCAGAATATGCCATGAGCAAGGCCATCCACGGTGTGACTGGGGCTAGGCTGGACCTTTTACCTGCAGGGCGGCCAGCACATTTTGACACATTTATATATACACATACATATATTTATCAACGTACTTGGATCTTTGTTAGTGATAGCTCCAGTTTGTCTGAAGTCACAATCGAAGTCATTTTTCATCGAGGCTTGATAATATGCATTCATGGCATAGGCAGCATGAGCTCGAACCGTATTAGGATAAAAGCATGCACCCCTTTCTTGTATAGGTTTGCAGTATTCCATATCCAATCCACACACGTAATCAATATTTCTTTGCAATGTCTCTTCATTTGCCCCTGATTTGGGAACACACCACCATGTCTTTGCCTTTGGTTCTGGCATAGGTTTCACCTCCGGAGTCGGGTACGACGGAAAATAAGATTTAGCCTGCCAGAGTCAATGGTATGATAGATTAGACAATATTGGATGGTATTAAATAAGAAAATTTTAAAGTACGATATAATACTGTGTACCAAATATGTAGCAAATGTACAAAAGTATCAATAAACATGCAGTATGTTGATTCTTGGCAGCGGCAGCTACCGTTGGCCTTAAGATCCCTATGTTGTACACCGGTGTCAAATCAGGCAGGAATAATCCGAAATTTCTTTCACACGTTGGCCCTGGCTTTAGATCCTCGTTAAAGAGCGCGAAAATATACGTTTCAAACGTTCTGTTAGGCATGAGTGGTGTCCCAATCCCGGATGTTACATGCTGCACAACTTTTCTGTTGTATTCAGCTGCACTTTCAGCATCGACCCCAGCTTGCCCTATGTCACCTTTCGAAGGCCATCCAGTCTCGGCTATGACAATGTCAACGTCAGTAAAACCTAGGAGTTCCATTGCAGAGAAAACTGCATCCAACTGTGCATCTAGCATGTTTGCATAGGTAAGTTTTGTGTTTTCATCTAGCACCCCTGCATTAGGCCTAAAAAGTGCATAATCAAGAATATCAGCCGATGACCCGAAAAACGGATAGGGATTAACCGTGAAAGGTGAATTTGTGGCCTTAAGGAAGCTCAGCAATGGCTTGAGTACATGAGAATCATAACCTTCCCTAAACTTCCCGGTCGAGGGAGGGCTCGAGTTGGCCAATATACCCAGTGAATGAGGCGTAGAAATTTGTATCCTTCGATCCATTGACTCTCCAATGAGGGCCGTATGGAGCATCTGCATTGCTGGAACAAGATTTACTATGAACAACTTGTTGGCAGTGGATAGTACTTCATTACCTAACAGTATTCGGACTATATTGGTTGCAGGGACATGTGGTACAATGTAGGCTTTCACCCATTGTTGTGCAAAACTTAGCTCTGTAAAATGTGGGATTTGATCATTAGGCACAGTAACAGTTATGGCAATTCCAGTGTGTGCAAATGCCTTTAACATTTCAGGGTTGGCGTCAAAAAGCCTCACACGGTTGATAATGGTGGATTCTAGTAGGAAATGTGCAACGTGTTCGGGGGCCGGAAGGTTGTCAGCTAGCGTCCCATAGTTCACCCCAATTGATCCATCTACACCTGTAATAACAAAAGAGGTTCAAACTAAGTCTTATTCTCGATAGATTAAATAGTATTATCAAATTATATCGAGTACTGTGTATCGGATTCATACCTCGGATGTAGATTGATAGAAAAAGAGAAAACATGAAGGTAAGAAATTTCTCCATTGCTAATGCTGAATTTGGAAGGAAACTGTTGAGTGATAAGTGGGCAGAAGCAAGTAGCCATGGTTAAAGAAGAGTGTTAATGGGAGATACTTTTCTTTGTATTTGGGAGTTTCTTGGAGGAAAGTTATTGAGTGTGTTATGTGCCAAGGAATAATTATGAAATAAATTTAAATTTTTTAACTTTTTTCCTTGCTTACTTGGCAAGTCTTTTCCATTTTTATATTCAAATATTAGTAATGAGTCTGAACAAATTTTAAACTATTGTTTTCTTAGCAAACGTGAATATTACATGATAGAACACATTATAGAAAGAAAAAAAAAAGGGATCAAGATTTTATTTATTGTAATATTCAATACTAAATAGTAAACATATTCTATATATGAATATGTTGTAGTTGACAAGAAATTCACTTTCTATTAAGTCGAACTCCTCAAGGCATCACTTATATAATTGTGTAATTCTAGTTCGGTTTATAAACCCAAAAAATAATAAATAAAAATTAAAAATAGGACTACATGAGCACAATTATTATTCATAAATAACAGTTAATTTACAACCTTTCGATTATTATTGACAAAGGAAAAATTGTAAGTGTTTCTCATGATGGCCTGCCTCGTTGTTGAAACCTCGTTCTCTCTCTTTAAATTTTTCTTGAAAAATGTTCTTACAAAAATTTTACGCAAAACCTCAAATTACTTCGATTGCCTCCACCTACTAGTTGAGTATGTCTCGTCATTACATGATCAGAATCCATATTGCTTATTTGTGATTTAAATGATTATCGTGTCTCTCACTATCTGACCATCGTTGCTTGTATAAACATGTTAAATTGAGAATATTATATTTACCCCTAAAAATTTTTGGAAACGTGTGGGTGTATATTTTTTAGACATTTTCTTAAATTCATTTTGAATCGCGCAATCTCACCATAAAAAATTTTGCGCATAAATCAAACCACACATTTTCCAAAATTCATTTTCCTACATTAACCAGACAAACAGTGGTTAAGTACAAAATTGAAAGAAAAAAGCTTAAGAACCAAAATAAAACACTCAATATATTGGGGACCTAGGATATAATATTCTGAAAAATGTAAAGGTTGAGACTAATTTTGGCAATTTCTCCTCGACTCCCTCGCTCCCCCAATTTCTCCCTGCAAACCCCAAAGTCACCTCTTCTGGTAAATTTTGAATTGATCGACAAAAAAGAACTCAATGGAGAATTTCGGGGTTGCGGATGGGCTTGCACGGTGGTTTGGAACCAGTGTTGCGGCGGCGTTTTTCGCGTCGCTGGAAAGGTGCTCATGCGTCAATCTGACCACCTACGACTCCGATGATGACGATGAAGAGGCTAATGACCGTCCTATGATGCTCACCACCCTAAATTCCGTCAATTCCACCTCCTCCTCCGCAGCCACCACCGCCAACAATAGTGCTATTCCTCCTTCCGTCTATACCCTCCCTGTCTGACCATTATTATCATTTGTTTCACCCATCGCCCATCGGTGATTGGTAAAATGTTTGCTGTACTCATTTGTATTACTGTTTTCCCTTTTCACTATTGAATGAATTGATTTGGTGATCGATTTTTGTTGTAATTGGTTTTAAATTTGGATATTTTAATTTGATCGTGTGCATGATCGAGGAATAGAACTTTATTTGTGTGATTTTTATTTTTTTTGATGTAACGGTATTACCACGATGATTATGGGAGTATTACCCTCCCTGACTGTTAATCCGTTTTCTACATAACGCACAGGCAAAAATTGAGATTTTTATGTATCGAACTATTTAATGGATTTTATAAAGTGATCGAGTTTTATTGATTTTCTATTGGTTTGGAAATTAAAACATATTTGATAGATGTGCTAAATTTATTTAAACCAAAGGCAACAGAACTTTTACTCATACCCAATGTTACCAAAAATCACCGACTTCTGTAAGGTTAAACTGCCTAACCATGGCACCAATTAGCGCGATATTGGAAGAACGAGAAAATGCCCATGGAATCTACTAATGTATCAAAGCATGGCTACTAAACTCTGTGCCTATGCCATGCTCTCCTGGGGCAGGCCTACGATGCTTCAAGCTGTAGAGTTTCGACAAGAAAATGACTGACACGAGGAAGGGTGAGCATGTGCGGCTCTTATTGGCCTCTCTTCGCGCGTGAATCATTTTCATTTCTGGGCCAACAGATACAGACTTAGTGAATAAACAAATTGAGGAATTGTCGAATTAAGCTAAGTAACAAATTGCAAATAGTGTACCTTAGTTTTTAATTAGCTGCTTGATTACAAACTTATGGATCTGCAAAACTGGAAAACACCCACCGAATGATTAGTCCTCGACAGTGATACAGCAATGTGGATGGTTTGGTTCGGGTAAACAACTTCAGTACTTCCAAAATCAACTCTATGTGCAATGAACTTGCTGCACAACCAAATTGACAGATCAGTTGACCATAAAAATCGATCATATCCATATCTCGATGATCCTGCAGCCTCATGTTAATAGGGTGTTGGTAAACCATAATTGTGGAATGATCTAATCCGTCCATCCCGTCCTGCGGTAACAATAACTAGACCCCACACATGCGAAGTGGATGAACTCTCACAAGAAGTCTTGAAAAGTTTGTATTGGTACTTACACATTCGATACAGAACAGTCCGGGGACTAGACATGGGTAGCTTTTCCTCGGGCCAAGTTGCAGATCCCTTGGGGATGGAGTCCAAAATAAACTCTTGGCCCAAAGAGAAATGAGTCGATAACTTAGTTAAACTCTCCTCGAATTTGCTCAATTTGAATCCATCCTCCAAGATCCCCATCTTTAAGCCAGACCAAGGTATTGCCACAGAAGCATCAGACGAGAAACATTCGAATGATCTAATGGGTTGCGAGGCAGAACGTGGTTCACAATTGTAGTTCCATATATAAACATTAGAATCATCAGACACTGAGACAACGTGCTTTCCATTTGAGGTCAATGAAGCAGAAATGTGGTTCCCAGCACCGCCTAGGCATATATAGACAGAGTGAGGGCATTAATCTAGAAAAATTGGAAAGATAACGGAGGACTAATAAAATATTCAACAAAGAGCCCAAATCGTATTATTCGTCGAGGAAATCCACCGTCGAGAAAAGCACTAGTTGCATACCTTTGTATCTTCCAATCACATTCATCCCACTAAGAATTCTAATTTGTGAATCAGCACATGTGACCAACACTTTGCTCCAGTCCTGTGGGATAAACTGCATTTGTGGAGCATCAGATTAGAATCGAAATAAAGGTTTTATTTCTTCAAGCGATCTTGCTCTCTCTATACTTTTATCTTCTAATTTAAAGGAAGGGTGATAGGCAACTGATGATAACCTGGAATCCAGTTATCCTTTTGCAGGCTGATTTCTTTTTACTGGTTAAGCACATCTGCCCTTCCAGTTGGAAGTGATTATTATTATCTTATAAAAGAGAAAAGAAAAAGGCAGTAATCAATGCGTAGTCCCTACAAGTGAGTTTCAGTTTCAATGATGAATAATGGCATAATAGTAAGAGAGTCATCTGGACTTCACGAGCAAAATCAAAACTTAAGAAATATTACATCGGGATAAATAAGATGTGAAGTTATATGGCATCATAAGAGCAATTGACCACTATTTCAAGAAAAAACAGAAAATAATCTAGAAATCTCTACAAATTACCTGATATTTTAAACAAATGACACGTGCCTGCAATAGAGCCAATAATACCACCCTAAACAACAGAAAGAGAGAATTATTCCATTAGTACATCTTATATTTTTGAAGCCACGATTCCAATAAAATATTGTTTGCTTGTTCGATAAAGAGGATTGGGGATGACTAGATAGTATTAAAGAGGAAAAAAGAAATAGAGAACTCAAAATCTTATCCATTGTCGACTTCAATCCTATGTGATACTGTACCATTATCTGTAAACGGATTAACAATCAACAGACCTGCCCATCAGGCCTAAAGGAAACAGCAGTAACTATGTCTCTTATTTCAGTCCAGTTGACAACTTGACAACCACTGACTGTCCAAATCCGAACCTTTCCATCGATTGAACCACTGATGAAGTAATCATCATTCACGGGGTTAAACTGAATGCAGGTCACTGCATACAATCAAATTTATTTTAAGCAAAGGAATCGGTAAGTCAAAACCAAATTTAAAGTTTTTTCACAAGCCAAATATTATCACATAACTATATGCACCAGGTTACACACCATAATCACTATGTCGAAAGACCTTGAGACACTGCTCACATCCAACCCGCCACAAACGAACAGTTTTATCAATTGATGAAGAAAGCAGACACTGCAAGAAAATGGAGTAACATAGAATATCATTCATGTCCAGGCAATTTCAAAAGAAAAACCTACTTGTTTGCACATAGGAAACCTACATTAGTATTCGACCAAGAAAGATCCACAATGTCTCCACTGTGACCTACAAACACATGCAGTGGCCTCTCCAAAATCTGGAAAACTTTTGGAGGAAAGATGATACATGCCGAATCTTTTGGTTTCCTTAAACTCTTCAGTTTGTTAGTTTTATATTTTTCCTTCATGAGAGGTGCCAATTCAGAAAGATGGTTCACTGAAAAGTATATGCAAGATTGATCTACATCCGGAATATCATTAGATCTCTCATCTTCCACCACTTGCCAAATTCGCACGATCTTATCTTCACCAGCACTAGCCAGGTATTGTCCGTCTAGACTAAATTTCATAGTAAGGATTGACCCTTCATGGGCCTCAATATCTTGTCCGGTGAAGAGTGCTGAGAGTTCTTTCAACATTTTCCGTTTAAGGCGAACCCTAACTCTCTGAACCTTGGTCCCCCGAACTCGACTGGAGCAATTGGATCCAGAATTATCAGCTCTCCCATTCCCACTTGTTTTGCACATGAAGGAACGAAATCTTCTCAACCAGCGAACTTTTACTTTATTCATTATTTTCGAAATATTTCGATTAATCTCAAGTTCTGTCTCCCCAGGTTGCTGAACTGAAGGAGACAGTCGAGTAATGTTCTCAAACTCTTTGGATATCAACACTTGGTCTAACCCTGCAATTGCAACAGCTCTCTGCTTGCCATCCACCACCAAATCATCAACATTACACTCACGTCCATCGTTTAAATTCGCGTTTCTACAAACAAAATTTTCACCAGGAGTCACTTCTCTTACTAAATTCAAAATATCAGTGGACCAACTAGGTAAACAAGAATGGATAGAAGAAAATTCATCTTCAAAAATTGAAGTTCTTAGAACAGTCTCAGTATTTTCCAGTATTCTATCAATATCTGCTCTAAACACGCCGCATCTACCATTATCATGTACATCAAAGGAATTATTCCCTTCTAACCTATCTAAGCTCAATTCCATCCATCTAATGAATTTCCTACGACGCTCCCTCACACTTCGAGGACTCCCTATCCACGAGTCATATTCACAATTATTAGCCCCAGCATTATCAGAATCAGACTCGGAAGCTGATGCAATGTGCTCCGGTGCATCAAAGAATCGAGATTCTTTATCCTCGTCGCTTAAGCTATCCATGATTTCTTGGGTTCAACCCATAAAAAACTGAAACCCCACGTCAAGAAACCAAAACTCTAAGCACTAGGCAACGCTGAAGTAGTTATCCCTTCCAATATGAACCCTTCATGAAAAACGACAACAGGTGTAAGATCAAGAAAGAAATAGTAGACTACACAAAACATAAGCCCGAGAAGCAAGGTTGAAGTAAAACAATATATAATTAAAAAATTTAGTATTCCAGTTAGAACATAAAAATAGAAGTTCCGACATGGATCCCAATCCACACAGATTGAACCTGGTCTCTCATATAACACAATAGAAAGCAAATATTATTTTCCTTGAACAACATAATACGCATAAAAAAAAATGACTCGTACTTTTCTATCACCGGAATTGGACAAACTCCCGAGTGAATTTAGCACAAAAAATGGTAAACCCGTTATCAAGATAACGACATTACGGTGCAAAATTGATTAAATTTCAAGCAACGAATCGAATACGATAAAGGATATCAACAAAATATAAGCAGAACCTCAGGTTTCAAATTAAAAAAATAAATTGAAAGAAAATATTATATTTTTGTCACGTGGTTTGATTTGATATTACGAGATTGAAGAATGAAATCGCAGGGTTCCCTTTTGGCGATCTCCTCCTCTGGAGAGGAAGCAAAGGAGTGGAGTGACCATTAAAAAGGGGGGGAAATGAATAAATAGTAAATTTATAAAGGGAAACGAGGTTAAATTCGGAATGTAAAAGGAGAAATTGAAATGGAATAAGCATAAAATTCCTTGATGTCCGTGAATTGATGGATCGAGAAACGAGATTTCGAGAATAGCAGATTTTCTTATGTGGGTCTGGTCTATTAGTACGTAACAGTACGTAGCAGATTTTTTTTATTTTATTTTTTTCCACTCCTTCTTTCTCATTTTACTCGGGTGACAATGGGCACAAGCTCAGCTCGTTACTCATGGGTCAAGTTTGACTCGACTCGGCTCAGTTCATCTTTTTGACAAGTCGAGCCGTTCGATTCGGTTGCCACCTCTAATTTTACCTAATTATATTTTACTTTTCCCTTCAATTTTCACTTCCTCCTTTCATCAATTCTTAACTCTCACAACTACCAAATATAACCTTTAGCTTCATTAGCATTTACAATTGTGCCACAAACATGCTCAAAAACATGTTCAAAAATAGGAGGACACATGTCGACAGTGTAAGTGTTATGCCCTAGATCCAATCAATTTTGGACATAAACACTTTTAATGTACTAGGTGCAAGCAACGTGCAATGCACGTTTGCTTAGTTTATATTTAATAGTTTTGTTTAAAAATTAATTTGTTATTAATAAAGATGTAATTTTTTTGGTTAATTAAATAATTAATGATGTAATATTTATGTAATTGATAAATAATTAAATAAAGTGCTTCTCTCTATCATCTCCAACCCAAAATCACAAACAGAAAACTCAAGGTATGTTAAGGGGTAAGAAGATGAGTTTACTTAGGCTCCGTTTGATTTTCATTAATGTAGAATGAGAATGAAAAATATAGTTGTTATTGGACCCCACACAAGATATAGAAATTCAAAATTGATAGATTGATGTGATGGATAACGGTCATATTTTTCATTTTTATGAGTTTTTAATGAGAAACAAACGGAGGCTTAAACTTTTTGCATGGCTTAAATCTTTACTCATTTTTTAAGTAATAATGCAATTCATTTTATCGCTAAAGTATGATATGTATTACGATAATATATGTTTATCATGTGTTAGACTTAGTATTGATAAGTAACGGGTAAACTTTTTAGGACGAAAATATTTTAAGGGGTGAGAATGTAATACCCCGAAATTTTTTATAAAATATAATTCAATTTTTATATACTATATTTTAATATTTTGAAAGTTGTGGACTAAATGATACATTTATCAAATTATATTTTATTTGTGTCAAATATTTAGATATTGATGGAGTTATCGTAAATATATGAATATTGGTCTCGTTGGATAAATCGTAATTAGATACATAAATCAGATTTGAGAAAAAATCGATTCGGATAAGTTAGCTCCAAAATATTTTAGTTTGAAAGAATTATTAAAAGCTAATTTATTTTTTTATTATTTAATTATAATTTTGAAAGTAAGGGTGGTGAAAAAAGATTTTCCGTTAAAACAAGAAATTCCGTTAGTTTTTCCGTTAAACCAACATATTCCGTTTAATAGCCACTTTTTATATATAGAAAGATATAATCGATGCATATTTATGGTAAGATCTATTATTTAATTGAATTAATATTCTAATTAATTAAATAATAGAACATGTATATTCAAGTCTTAGTTGTTAATAACAAGGAGTTGTGATTGTGAAATACAAATTACATATGATCGAATTTTAAATCGCCTGTGATCGTATGTAATAACGAGATACGAATATCGTTATTACGGATAGACCATCATGTGTGGTATTTCTTACTTGTAAAGTAAGTAGTTGATGTTACAAGCTAAAGTGTGGTAACATTTGAATGAACACGTGTATGTTTTGTTATAGAACAAAACATTGGAGACTCGCCTGGAGATTCCACATGGATAACTATCTGAGTGTCAGTGGTTAATCTCTAACGTTCGGTAGTGTAATTAGTCATTTGACTTGAGGTCATCATAGTGCCTTATATAAGGACGGTCATACTTTGGTGATGTTGGATGTTGCTCTATCAATGGTCACTAATATGCATCGTTCGGGCATGTCAAGAATCATATGAATGTTATGAACGATCAATAGAGGATTCGTCACTCTTAGACAGTAAGAGATTATGATCTGCATTTTATCCAATTAAGTTGATAATGAAATCATTGGCCAATGTGAATTCATAAGTCGAAAATGAGTTTTCGACTTACATTGACTTAACAGTGGGATAAAAGATATGATCGATTATTGAGATGACACATATCTATATCTCGTAATTGATCGGATCATATTGACGAAAGGATTATAGTTTCACGGTAAATGAACAAATTTGATTTTGTCACACCACGTGACATTTATCGTCACGTGTATTGCCTCGACACGTTGCTAGATGTCAATCTGGGACGACATATATGAATTGATGATAAATTAAAATGAGTATTTTAATTTATCAATTTTGATTAGATCAAAATAATAATTCACGTCGTTAGGTATCGTGATCGGGAACCTAATGGGTTACACACAAAAGAAAACCAGAAGAATGAGATTTACCAATTAATTAATTGACAAGCGTTAGACACTTAGGACTTGTCTGTTGGAGATTTTCATCCAATTTTGAGCAATAATGTGACTGTTACAGTCAACAAGTGGGGGCCACGTTAGAAATGACGAGTCAAATATGGTGGGCTGCTTTGGTGGGTAACGGAAAAAAATCAATACGAATTGGTTTGAGAATTTCTGACAGACACAACCTTAATTAATTGGGTTGCTTATTAATATGTCCGAATTAATTAATTGGATTAATTAATTTATGGATCAAATTTATTAATTTGATTAATTAAAAATTGGACCAGGTTAAGTTTAAGAAACGGGTCGAGCCCACTTGGACTTATATTAATATGCTACTATGGTTTGAAAAACAGTAAATAAATTTTATTATTCTTGCTAGCACGAGAAAAGAAAACTCTAGCCGTCATTCTTGTTCTCTGTGTGGATCACTATTGGATGCTGGACAATTAGACAACTTGGATTACAGATTGTGATCATTCGAGTTCGAGAATCAGCAAAAGAGTTTGCAGAATTCATCAAATGTATAATTTTTATCACAGTTTATATCTAAATATAAAGCAAATCCTTGTTTGGGAATTGAAAATTGTTTACTTTCTGCTGCGCGTAATTAAGTATATTCCCAACAAACAGATGATTGGATAGTTTGATAAAAAAAAAAAACACATCACTCCATCCCTCCATACTCTTATTGAGCATGCCCAATGAGCATTATTCTAGCATTTAAGCCTTTTTTTTATGGTTATTATAAAGAAAGTTTTTAGAAAAATAATATTTTGAATGGTGATCTTTGAAAGAATGTACGATTAAAAAGTAAAAAAAAATTGAATTTATATGCGAAGTATTTTATTGTACGAATGTATAGTTAAGAATTAGTATAAAAAATAAAGAGTTTTATGTAAGAAAAACATAACACATCTAGAGAATTACTCGGAATTGATGAAATTAAAATGGAATTCACATTTATTACGCTCCTGTTTGGTACCGATTGAAATTTAGATTTTAATCTAAATCAAAGTTAACAATCAATTTTAACTACATATTTTATGAGCACACGACTTTTCAACTACACATTTCATCAATATTTATCAAAATTTACTAAAAACTAATTTCAATCCCTACCAAACAAAACCTAAGTAAGAGGATCATTGACGGTTGTGAATATTTTGATTGTAACTTAATTTCTCAAGAATACTTTTTAAAATCGGTGGTACACTTTTAAAAAGAAAATTATATTATATTTTTAAATTTTTGTAAATTTATTTAAATAGATATATGTAAAATTAATCAAAATTATGTTACTCTAAATTCATCTACTAATATTTATTTTCATTAAATTATTTTGGACATTTTTTATATTCTTTTAGAATATATTTTTAACCAAAACCCTAATATCCATAAAATATCATCTTCAATTAAAATCAAAATAACAATGGAAGAGACACAATTACTTCAAATTCATACAAATCAAAGTATGAAGAAGAACTTGAAAAATTAATGGTCGGATTAATTTAATATGTGAAGGATTTCTTATTTGTGTTTGAATTATTTGATAATATGCCTTTTGAATTCAAGTAATATGATCAGTAAAGAAATTTCATTCCGAATTATTTGAGTTTTTTGTTCGGACTATCTTTTATTTTCTTGAATTGAAAACATTAATTGTTGGCTATCTTTTTTGCTATGATGATCAAAATAAGAATTTAAGTTTTTTTGTTGGGTTTATGTTTTTTTTTTTTTTTTTTAATCTTGATTTTCTCGAAGTCAAAACAATTGTGCCTACTTTGCTGGGATTGTCAAAACGAGTAAATAAATTGACGGTACATATTGAGGGGAATTATAGAAAATATGAAATGATTATGAAAGAATTATGATATGATAGATATATAAAAATGACTTGGATGTATAGCGTTTAAATAAATAAATTTTATAAGAATAATATTGAAATGTGACGTGGATGAAAATAGAAATTTATTAAACTTTTAATATGAATAGATATAGAGTGGAATATACATATAACCATGATGGATGTAAAATTTGTATATCTACCCAAATTATAAAATATTATATTGAAACTTTAAATGATTATGATAGGAAACCTTATCAAATTTTATTTATGTTACATATCTATTAAACCAAAACCAAAAAAAAAAAAAAAAAGATTGCCTTTTGATATTTTGTATGAGTGTGGACATAAATAAATAGTATTGTTAAGAAAAGGTTAACATTTTGTTCTAATACGACCTATTCAATTTCACGTGTAAAATTCGAACGGAATTGAACCGGACCACGTGGATCTCAATTCAATATATGTGTGCCATTATGCTGGAATTGAATGCTAATTGAATTCAAAGTGTCAAAAAAAAAAAAAAAAAAGGTTGAGGAATGCTAGTCACAAAATATTTAATAAGTTATTAAAATAATAATTTGAGAAGTCCCAAACGTGCAATGACTTACGACAAAAAAATTTTATTCAAAGAATCAATCGGTTCGTCTGTCTTGGTCAAAATTGAAGACTATGGTTGTCCTAAAATAAGTTTAACAATGACTTTATTTTCGACTTCTCAAAATATTATAAAAATACAACGAGTTATTGCACTATTTATTTTCAAAAAATCCGAGTCGACTAGAAAAGGAAGACCCGATTAATGCCGTAGAACACAAATTATGTCCGTAAAGTTTAGATTTTTCACAATTTTTCATATGGTAACGATGAAATTTAAGTCGACGATTCTTTTCATTATAGATGTAAATCTTATTTTTAAAAACACGTGAAAAGTATTTAAAAATTTGTCAATTAATATATATTTTGGTTTATATAAAACTAATAATTATTTTTTAAATGAAATTAAAAATATCTAATAAAATAATGATAAATGTCAAGTCAAACAACTTTAGAACACGAGTAAACACTACGAAAGGCAATTAGGTATGTGCCTAACCTTTTCTCCTTGTCAAGCAATTATTATATGGTAGGCAACCTATTTGGCCTTATTATCTTTATATTTAGTGATTTACAATGTACCCAATGTCGCATTTTAACGTCTAATCAAGACAAATCAATGTCCCATTTGTCGCGCAACTTTTTCTTTTTAATAGAATCTTAAGCTTTTTTATTTCTCTCTCTCTATGACAGCTAACGTATTATTCAATTTTTTTAATTTTTTTTAACTACCATCACCTTTTTCTCCGGTCTTCAACATTAAATTCAAGGGCGGCTTTAAATTTATTGAAAATATACGATAGTGTTTGCATACCTAAGTTCCGAATTATGCGCTATTTATTAAAAGAGACATGCTATATGACCAGAAGAGAACCCAATAGAATTTGGACAGGATGCTCACACACACATGGGTCCCACAAATTTTTTTCTTTTTTAATACACGATGGGGCCCACAGTTTATCTCTCTTATGGTCAATTTGTGTGGTTTCCTTTTTGTACAATGGGAATAAGTCGTGTTAAAATTGTTTTATTTGATTGTAAGTCTTTTGTTGCATTGTTTAACTCGAGTTTTTGTTTAGCATTGACAATTGGCTGGCCTCAATGTTACACGAGCTCATTTCTTGTTGACAATTGACTTGGGGAATCTGAGTATCTTTGCTCGGGTTTGTCGTGGTCAAGTTTCAAGTATAGCTTTTATTAACAAAATTGATAAATCACATTAGTAAACATTGGGAAATCAATCGGCTTTTAATGATTTTTAAGTAAATTTCTTGTTCAACGTATGATGGGTGAATATGTCTTTTTATGTGATTATCGTTAATTTTTTGGACAGAGATCGTCATTAGGGTTTATATATGTTAATTAATGTAAGGTTGATGTTAAGAATGTGACAGAAAAATTACATAAATATGATAATGTACAAAAAATTGAGAACATTATATGCAAGTTTAAAGTAATGCTAAGAACAAAAACATGAGAATACAATCACCGACAATGAAATCTAAAGGCAATTAAATTTGTGATTAAATGCCATATATGTCCTTTAACTTTTTCTCCTTGTCTATCAATTATTAATGATAGACAACCCATTTTGGCCTTGTTATCTTTTGTTAGTGGTTTGCAATGTACAAAATGTCACATTTTAATGTCTAGGGAGGACAAATTAATATCACGTTTGTCGTATAATTTTTTTTTTCCTTCTTCTAATTGATAAAGTTTTATTTTTTACGATACCTAACGCACTTGCGGACGGATGGTGGTGGGGCTTGGTGGGTCTCCAAATTTATTTATTTTTTTAAAATGTTTTTGTCTCAATTTGCAAGAGCATTACAGGATGTCAAACGAAATCGAAATATTGCATTCTTAATACAATTTCAAAGTACTCACAACCTAGTTTATCACATTGTTAATGGCGCGTGAAACGGATAATTGTAGCAAATGTTATAGCGCGTCAAATTAAACTCTTTTAAACTGGTATTTTGAATATTTCGAAACACGCTAATTTAAAAAAAAAAATTCAACGATCGTACACTAGTAGAATTCGTAAATCGCCTACGTCTTCTCGAAGCTCGTTTCAAGAACTACATTATAGACATATCAAATGGTCCAAATGAATATAGAAAATAGTTAGACGTGTGTCTAACTCGTCTTTTCTTTTAATTTTTTTTTTCTTAACATTTATTATGTTTGCACGACAATTCTCAATATAACTTACATCATTTTATTATGAAATTTTATATGGGATTGGACTGCAGCTTTTACTCATTTCAAGTTGCAATGGTATAACAGTTTTTGAAGAAGCAACTTGATTTTATATAGCAGTAGTGGTGGCAAACGGGTCAAGCGATGAAAAGTCGGCTCGTAAGCTCAAGCTGTCAAATGACGAGCACGAGCCGAGTGGGCGGACTCGCCAGGCTCGGCTAGCCCACGGCCGAGCGCGTGGGCTCATCCAAAGTGAAGGTTAATTTTTATTTTTTAAAATGTTTATCTTTAAAAAAACATTTTAAAAAATAAAAATTGACGAGCTCGCAGACCGAAACTCGGCCCGTGGGCTCATCCAAAGCGAAGGTTTATTTTTAAATTTTTTAAAAGTTTATCTTTAAAAATAAATTGACAAGCTCGCCACGAGCCATGATTTCAAGGGCTAAGCTGAGCTCGGTCCATGAGTCACGAGCCGAGCAGAAGCTCAACTCGTTATAAACGAGCCACGAGCTCGGCTAGTGACGAGCACGGGGCCGAGCTCGCTTGCATACAGTCCGAGCCGGCTCGGCTAGACCTATTGTCATCTCTATATAGCCGAAAGGATCGAACTAAAGATAGACTTCAACATTGTGTAGAAAACTTTCAATAACTTTTTTAAAAGTTTGATCGTGTTCTTCTAATTCAAAATGTCTACGTCTATAGCTAACCTAACCTATTATTAGGTTTCTATAGTTAATTGATCAGGACTTTTAAACATGCTTCTCACTTTTCTTTTCTTTTTTAGGTGTTTACATAATTCACTTTGTAATTACAGTAATTACTGCATTCAAATTGTAAAAAAAGTTATTGTCCACACTCTCAATACTAAAGTCACTTAAAATTTAGATTTTTTTATACCCATTGTACAAGTTTTACAACGTAATATACAATATTTTTGCAACTAATTTTCTGAAATCCCTAAATTTCTTGCATTCCTCGCGCGCTTTTTTTTTTTTTTTTTTTTTTGCTTTTTCTTTCAATTCGAGCCCACCATTTTGATACATATACATTCATTTGAATTTATTCTTCAATGCGTGATCAATTAAAGTATGATGAGCTGGCAATTGCAATGCATCCTTGGTGAACTCAACTAAAGGTTGAAAAGATCATTAAACTCGTCGTTAAGTCTAATCCAACTTTGTATATATTAAATTTGTCAATTTTTTTATTGGCGGACAGAGGAGAGAGAAAAAGAGAGAGTGAATTAATTGAAAAATAAAAATTACACATCCCTAAAGAAAATACGCACCCCAAAAGGTTTACAAAGTCAAAAGTAATTTGTGCCTATGGTTCCCATTTAATCAAACATCTTAGCATAATGTTCAACAATTAATTTATTCTAATCATTGTATTGCCTTCACAATTTATTCATAATCCGACCAAATCATTATACTTGAAGTGTTAAGTACAGACAAACCCCAATAATTAGAAGAGATTAAGGAAAAAGCCATGTGACATGTTTCATTGATAAATTACTATAATTTTTTGTCTTGTTTGTTTCACTTGTCAATATTCATGTGCCTATTATTGTGAACTATGCCTCTTAATCATTGCTCGATAATTCGTATATGTTTCTTTCGAAATAACGTTCTCGTGATCACACCAAACACGTTTATAGTAATAATTTAGAAAAAAAAAAAACATAATTTAAGTAAAAACTAATTTTTAATATATATAGTCTCGTGGTTGTTTCAAAGAGAGGAGAAAACTTGCTCAGATTTAGTACTACCACATAGTATTGGAATAAAATACTGCTTTGGAAGGAAGAGCTTTGCAATATAAAGAAAATACCAAACAAAATTACAGAAAAAAAAAATAAAAAAAAATCAGGTAAATATGTATAAGAAAATCGCAGGTTTATTATTGACATTTCTCATCTTAATTAAAAATGCATTTTCTTATACATATGCCCTTGTTTGAGTCCCATTTTAAGAGAAAAATGCATTTTTGAATAGTGATTTTTGAAGAATGTATAGTTAAACAAATTTCGATTTATGTATAATACTACTTTATTGAAGAATTTATGATTAAAAATGAGTTTTGAAAAATAAATTTTCAAAAAAACAACCCCATATCACAAGTTAAAGCCCTCTTCTGCCTTTGCTCCTAATACTTGTCTTTACAACATCTGGATGACATATTTATAACCGTATTAAGGCTGCGTCTGGGAGATATTATCCCAGCTCCAAAATCAATTTTTGAGTCACATCGGCGGTCCCACTTTCTTTCACCATTGACTTATTGTAGGCAATTTGAAGAGAAAAATACAATTTCACCCTCATCACATGTGCACTTTATGAAGATTCTCTACTGCAAAGGGGTAAAATCGAAAAAGTCGTGTAAATGGGCTGTATGAGTACTGCAAATGTGTCAGATTTTGTCTCAAAAAAAAATGCTCCAACGGTCCACTTTCTGATTACCAACGGTCCGAATTAAAATTTGTAGTCCGCCCAGACACACCCTAAATATTACATAGATTTTTTATATTTTATATCTAGTATTATTTGATTTTCCATATCAAATATGTCATTCGAGAATCCTGACAATTGTAAACAACGTTGCATTATAAACATTTTTGTGATGGTGGGAATTTCTCGTGATTGGGCCGAGAGACTGATAAAGAGGAAATTACACAATAACCGGCTTCTAAAGATTATTTTTCAAAAATCAGGTATATAAAGTTTAATTAATCATAAATCAGGTAATAATTATATATTTTAATATTACTAATAATATTATAATTAATCAACCGCCCCCATTTCTATTTCTGGTAATTCATCCATAATCCCATTCTCAAACCCTAAATATGTCTTTCTCTTCACTCTCACCTCTCCTTTCTCCAATGTCTCTGTCGTGGGCCGCCTCTCTTTTCTCCAAGTTCTTTGTCGTCGGTCCTGCAATTTAGCGCCGACATAAAGCTCCGCACGCTTGACACTCCACCATAAGCTGAGCTCCGACGATCTATTCTGAATGCAGAGCTCGTGCAAACATCACCGTAGAGATGTGAATGCAGATGTTCCGACCGGAATGAGCTCGAATCGCATCCGTGCATGGTTTTTTTGGTCGTTTTGATTTGTGGTGGCTAATTTTTGATGCAGTAGTGACGGAGGTGCGGTGCGATGATGATGGGTTTGTGCGCTGCCGCACACATTCGGGTCTTCTCGCCTGTTTTAATGTAGAGGTGGTGGTGGTGGAATTTTGAGGTGTGTTTGAAAGTGGAGGATGAGGTAGCATAGTGACTTGTGGATAGTTCGAGTGTTGTGTTTACTAAAATTGTTTGTGGTGCATATGTTGATGGTGTGATGTCGATGGTGGTGACGATGGTGGTGGGTGGTGCTTCTTTATTGTCACACTTTTTGTCCTCTTTCCCATCATCATTTTTTGTACTTTAAAATTGAGTTAAATGTGGTAGTGGTGGTGTATTGTAGGGGTGTAAGCGGTCCGATTTTACCGATTTTTGACAATTTTTCAAACCAAACCGTTTAGACTGGTTTGAGAAAAATTCAAACCTAAACAAAACCATTTTGAACAGTTTGAAAAAAACTCAAACCTAAACCTAACGATTTGGTCCGATTTTAAACCGCCGGTTTCGCTGTATATTTTTTTGTCTGTCTACTTTTATGATATTAATTCATTGAATTTAATATATATTTATATCTTACTACCAGTAAATCTAAAAAAACTAAATATATCTACAAGTTTAAATACCAACTAAATCAAAGTGAAATCACAATAAACTAAAATATAGTTTTTTGTTTGCCATTTTAGGCTAAAACTTTACGATAACATTACAATACAAGTCTACTAAATTACATATAAAGCCCAAAAAACATAATGATGTTCTACAAGATTTCGTGATCATCATATCTGAAAAACAAAACTACTGATTAGACAGAGAGAATAACCAACCATAATATAAATCAATTGTTTATAATATCTAAACATAATAATTATACAAGTTTACCGTTGTATATTGTTACGAATTCAGTTTCTCACATATACTCAAACATCAATTGTTGTCACAAATGCATTCGTTACATCTTCATAGTATTGGATACTAGATAAATAAGAGGATCTTTAAAAATACGGTAATAGAAAATATAAACCACCTGCCACAACTTTTAATGAATCATCAAATGTTTCCACTTCATCTAAATATTGACGCATCACTATAAGTTCATTCTTAATTTGCAACCAATTATTTTCGCATATACAAACATCAACCATTCTTGCACCTAATAAACTCCTAAAGGAATCAAGTATCCGACCTCCAGTTGAAAATGCAGACTCAAAAGCAACTGTAGAAATTTGAATTCTGAAAAGGAAAATAATTTTTGATAAATTATGTTAGTTTTGAGATTATTAAATATAAATTAGCATTATTTGATAATTATAATATATATGTAATAGAAAATTATAAATTGACAAAAATACACACAAATGACAAAACTATTAAATTTTACATATTTGGATTTTAAAATTCATTTTTTTTATTTTTATATATTTTTTCGCCGGTCCGGTTTGGTTTTAAACCGCAATTAAAATTCTCAAACCTAAACCAAACCATTTTTGACCGGTTTGGTTTGGTTCAAAACCATTTCGTTGACGGGTCCATGTGGCACCAAACCGACGGTTTCTAAAATGCGGTTTCAGTTCGATTTTCCGGTTTGACGGTTTTTGCTTACAGCCCTAGTGTATTGGAGGTTGTTCGTGGTGTAAGGGGATTTGTTTGTGGTGACCATTTGTAACCAAATATGTGTTTATTGCGACTGGTTGTGACCATTTTTGTGCTAAGTATGATCGATTGTGACCAATTTTGTGTTAATTGTGACTGGTCGTTACTTGATCACATACCGTGTCACACCTTGGTCACAGACAATCACATTGAATACAAATTTGATCACAATTAGTCACGGATGACACGAACAGTCACACCGAATACAAATTTGATAACAATTAATCACGTATGACACAGATAGTCACACTGAATACAAACTTGGCCACGGATGACACATACAATCACATTTAATACAAATTTGGTCACAATTAGTCATAAATCGTCAGTGACTTAATATTTTTAATATTTGAATTTTTTTGAAAGGTAGGGGTAGGTGGGGTGGGTCCATCGTTCGAATATTGCCAGAATTGGAACAATTGCCCGAATTGGAACAATTGCCCGAATAAAGTGGGAGCGGAAGGGTCATCAGAATAGTCGTCGGAACGATTGCTGGAATTGGAGTAGTCGTCGCAGCGGCGGCCGAAGTGATCACCGAAGAGGCCATCGGAGTGATAGTCGTCTCGGTGGAGAAGTAAATGGAAGGTGGTGTAATGGGAGTGATAAGATGTGGTAGGTGAAGTGACATAGGTAGAAATAATTAATGTATATTATATTATATTTTAATATTTAATAAATTTATTTACCACGTAATTTTTGAAATATTTTAATGAATTTGTTATTTATGAAATGTGATATTTAAAACTAGGTGTCTTGCATTGATCTCACTAATAAAGATGTGGGTGTGGCCCAAATGGTACCAAATTCTTTTTGGGCTTAGTTTAGGCACAAAATGAACGAGTTAACATATTTTTAGGCCACGTCATATTTTCCATGAGCTATGTCGATATTTCGTTTGATTTAGCAGGCTAAGGTAGACGAAGTGCTTAAGCTCAAATGAAAGTTCATTCGCTACTTGATGACAAAAGTGAACCAGTGCTATAAAATTCAATGGCTAATAATGTTTTTTAGCCACATAAACAAGGGAGTTTTAACAGCAGTAATATGCTTTTCCACAAGCTTTCATTGTGTGCAGAATCTCATAACGAAGTACAAAATTCTGTAGGATAAGTGTTACTTGAAGAAAATGTCAGGAAAATATCACAACCATTTCTGCCCGTAATTTTATCAAGATCAGTATAAATATGTAAACGATTTTAAAAACATAGGAATGTCAAAAAAATTAATTCAGACGACGTCTGGTACAAGAAACTTCTGTTTTTCTGCTAAATTAGATGGTGTGATAAAAAAAAAATGAATTTGCACGAGGCAGGAGAATACACAGTTAGCAAGTCCCAAAAATTTTCGTTAATTCAACTTGAGATGGAAATCCTACGAGGTCAGAGAAAATGCTCGGTTGGGTATTCGTTCTCATACCCATTGTAGTCGTAATACAATCTCTCTCCCTTTCGAATGTCTCTGCTTGCTATCAACAGCACACGACACTTGCCATCGACATTGAATCTCACACATTTTAAGTTCTGCTTCTTCTTACCATCCCTGCACCAGAAGACAATTTATCATCAGGGAAAAATCCCCTTTTGACATTTTTCACTTTTGAAGAAATTGTAAGCCGTGTTATGGATTAGACATACTCAAGCAAATACAAACAAAAAATAAGCAAAGTACACACAGATTTGTAGTAGTTACCATTAATGTAAGAGCTCACCGCTGCAAATTTTTACTATGAAAAAGAAGAAAGAGGATGACAATGATGATTTTAAGCATTATATATGTACGACTCTGAAAAAAGTCCCCGGAGCAATCATTTATATACACGGGGAATATTATGTAGACCTAATTCATGTGTAGAATACCAAATATTAGGTTGATCCACAGTCGAGAGAATATGCATATAGTATAATAAGGCTCCATAGTCTTACACGGTCCAACAACCTGATTTGATATAAAGATTTTCTAAGATGTGAGTAAAATTCATCAATGACAAATGATCTATACTTTGCCAGTTAGTATAAACCAGCAAGTTTGAGATATAACAAGATCAAAGTAGAAAACAAGTGTTTAGGAGGATTGACATACGATGTATGATTGTTGATGCCATTAATAAAACGAGCAATATTACTGCGTTTATCCGGGCAGATGACTAGACTTTTTGAAGTATCAGCAGCAGAGAGAAGAGTCATCATGCTGTCTCCATCATCGTTCTCACGATTCCTCAGGAAATCAACATCTCCAACATATTCAGTAATTATCGTTAAATCTCTTATATTTTTATCTGCTTCCACAGTGAATCTGTTAAAATTGAAAAAGAAATTAGAACAAGTATCCCGGATAATTATAATAAACTTTCTCGTCAGAGAACAATTGAAAATATTGGTACCCACCCTTCTAGGGGATCAAACACAACCATGAGCGGCGGCCATTCCCCTCGTTCCATCATATTCTTGCACATACTCAAGGTTTCTGCATCTTCTTTTGACAAAACCTATGGATAAAGGTTTCATGCAATGTTTAACACGTTTATCATTGGAAATGGCACAATCATTGAGAATCAATCAGCAAAATAAGAGAATAAAAGATAATGCTTTATGAGACTTGATATATGATGTTGCACTTTTAAGTATAACAAGAACATTCATATTTCGACATATCTTTCATGAAATATGCTATATTCAGCTGATATGCAACAGTTTGCTAAAGTTTTTCTTTCCAATTTAACAAGGGATCTTTACTACCGTCCAATTACATGACAAAATACAATAAACATATAAACTTGAGATAAAAGGTTTTTGCAAATCGCTATATCCAATCTTCACTATAGTAGGATTTGTAGCATAACAACAATCCTGATCAGTAATTTTACTTGGAATAACGCGCTCAAAATTTGTGAAGTTTAATATACCTGCATTCCTTCTCTCTCAAGTGAAGCACAATTAGCTGACCTCGGGGCCATGCCAGGGACATAAGTGAGCTCGTTAACAAACTGCGTCTCAGTTTCTGTTAATGCTGTAGCCAGTGATGCCATTTGTTCCAACCTTCTATTATAATCTTCACTGGGATTAAATGGCAGCAACTTCCTACTCTTTTTTGACATCACCAAGCCAGAACTTCGCCTTCGTCTCTTTCGGCTATCTAAGAAGGTGAGCAAACAACAAAAGGGTCTTATCCACCAGTAGAAAACTAAAAAAGCACGTTCGGTAACAGTAAACAAAGATTTAAACTTCGTTTTCTTCTTTATTACTATCTAGTACTCTGAAGTATAATTTACTGAACAAGCCATAAAGTATACATAATTAGTTATCAGAAGACAAACAACCATAATAGAACACTAAGATGTCTGTTACCTGGATTGAGCTTTTCTGCAGATGGTGAAGACCTCTGAATGCGGAAAAAATCAACAATTTTGGTTTGTATAAGAGGGAAGCCTGAACATCAACAATTAAGTTCAATACAGTAGTCAATCTAGATAACAACAAAATTTTATTCACTCTTTTAAATATAAAGTATTTTGTAAAACAGATGCCTCATCAAACTAAATTGTCAAAAAGAATGTTGCGGATGCACAAGTGATTTGAAATCATATGATACTAAACAGTTCATACTTCATAACGATTGCTCTCATCCAAAGCCTTTAAATCGGGATAAAGCCAAATCAAATCCACTCCCATCAAGACATAGGCCTCACGCACAGTTCAATAGACCAGTAAATATTAACTTGATTGCTCCTTAAGAACCTATGGCATTAACAATATTCTCGCATGGACTTAAGAACATATGGCTAAGATCATAGCATTAGATAAATTATTTCTTATCTCCATTACATAAACCTTGCCTTTGACTCAATCTTGTTAAAGATTAAAAAATTATGACAATTCTTAGATTTTGAGTTCTTGGAAAATTATTGCATGTAATCATCAAATTTAAAGAAATATAAGTATAGTAAATCACGAAACACTGACTACCCATTACTTTGATGCAGCTTAGCTCAGGAGAAAAGAGAACCATATTTTCCGGCTCAGAGTTCGAACAAGATTTTATCTCAGGGGGAGAATTTGAACGATCTGTTTCCACTTCCCACTACATGGACATCTTCTTATATTGCAAGTTCCGACGAAATTGAAACCACGATACAGATTGAAGGTACAGGAGAAACTGAACAGGATGAAAACAATGGGGAAAATGGAAGTCCTTTATCGCCAATTGCTCATGATATTCCAGAATATGTTAGTGCTATATACCAAATACTTCCGAAACGATTCTTAGAAGGTCAAATTAAACATCCAAGGCTCCAGAAAAATTAAAGGACCTTGTTATATATGAAGCTGTCAATCATCCTATACAGTCTCATTTATCATACTCCAATGTATCCTTACCTCATTCAGCCTTTTTAACTGCGTTGTTTTCAACTCTAGAGCCGAAAAATTTTAGAGAAGCAAATTCCAGTCCTGTTTGGAGACGAGCAATGCATGAAGAATTACAAGCCCTTGATGACAACAAAACTTGGTCCATTGTAAACTTCCTCCGGGCAAGAAGACAGTTGGGTGTCGTTGGGTTTATAAACCAAGTTTCGAAGTGATGGATCTGTTGAACGACATAAAGCACGCCTTGTTGCAAAATGCTTCACTCAAACTTATAGAGTTGATTACAATGAGACATTTGCTCCTGTAGCCAAAATGAACACGTTTCGTGTTCTTCTATATCTAGCCGTCACTCAAGATTGGAAATTGTTTCAGATGGATATGAAGAATGCTTTTCTACATGATGATCTTGATGAAGAAGTTTATATGAGTATACCTCAAGGTCATCGGCTGGAGGGTCGTAGTGATCTCAAATGCAGATTAAGAAAATCTATATATGGTCTTAAACAATCACCCCGTGCATGGTATGCCAAATTCAGTCACATTCTTGTCCAGAATGGTTTAATGCTAATTCTTCCTTGTTCGTAAAAAGAGGTATGAAATGTACCGTTATTGTTTTGATCTATGTTGATGACATCGTTATTACTGGTGGTGATTTTGCTGAAATATCAAGGCTAAAAAATATTCTTCATACACAGTTTTCTATTAAGGATTTGGAAATTTTGAAGTATTTTCTCGGATTAGAAATTGCATATTAAAAATAGGGCATATTTTTAAACCAAAGAAAATACGTATTGAATTTGTTGAAAGATACTGGAAAATTAGGTGCTAAGCTAGCTCAGATACCTATAGAGTGTAATTCCAAATTAATACTTGATGGTGATCTATTATCTGATATGGGTCAATTCCAAAGATTGATGGACAGGCTAATTTACCTCACAATTACTTGACCTGTTAAGCCGCTTTATGCATTCTCCACGAGTTGCACATATGGATGCCGTTAATCAAATTTTACACTATCTCAAGGGGTCACCCGGAAGAGGTATATGGATGCGTAAACATGGTCATTCTCTTATTTCTGCTTATACATAAGCAAATTGGGTTGGTAGTGTTGTTGATAGAAGATCTACCACTGGATATTGTACTTTTATTGGGAGAAATTTGGTGACATGGAAGAGTAAGAAGCAAAACGTTGTTGCATGCTCTAGTGGTGAAGCCGAATATCGAGCAATGGCTTCTACAAATTATTTGGCTTCGCTCTTTGCGTAAGGATTTGGGATTTGGTTAGTCACAACCCTCTCAGATGTTTTGTGATAATCAATCTGCTATACATATTGCTTCAAATCCAATTTTTCACAAGCGGACAAAACACATTGAAGTTGACTGTCATTTTATACGAGAACAAGTTATTAGAATCCCACATTACTTGGGAAAATATAAATGATCCACTTAATAAGGTCAGTGCAATCCTCCCCTAATAAGCCGGTTTTATTAGGTGGAGTTAGGTTCAATATTCCTAACACAAGTCCAAGCTAAGGTTATTTGCACTCTTCTCATTCGTAGTAGCCAGCAATTGGCTGATATTTTTACCAAAGGCCCATCAACTGTCAAATTTCATTAGATATTGTCCAAATTGGGCTCTATCGATATTTTCACACCAACTTGAGGGGAGTGTTGGAGAAGATAGATATTTTGGTGAATTGAAGAATATTTGCTAATATTGAAGAAAATATTATGGCATGATTTGGAGAATATTGGTTGATGATAATTGGAATGTTTCAATTACTTGTTATATCCTTTTTGTGATTGTCTTCTTCATACTAAGGCAACCTTGATGTAATATGAATATATATATATATATGTGTGTCATTGTAATACTTCGAATATAAGCGAATATAATCTTCTCTCTTCTCCGGTGGACGTAGGTTTGCCACACTGGCGCCGAACCACGTAATTCTTTGTGTTGTTTCTTATATATTTTATTGAATTCTTCGTAGATAAATATATGAATTAGAATACTCAGAGAGAACAAACAGATGATAAAATATAATGTCTTCCCAAAAAAAAAAAAAAAAGATAATATACAGGAATAAGAATTGCGAGATTTTCTTTTTAGAAAAAATCAAAATTTGAGCAAAGCCCATAAAAAATTAATTTATATTTACGCAAGTTAACTGTGTAAAAACAAATCCGCGATCAAATTACATAGAAATGATTAAAATAAAATATACATAAAAGTCAAAATTTATCAACTGAAAAATAAAAGAAAAATAAATAATTTATAGAAAACGCATTAACATACCGGTAGGTTTGTGGTCCTTGGAACAAGAGGAGCAAAACCAGGAACCTTTGGGCACAGCGACGAGAATGGGTCTTAGGCAATAAAGGTGAAACCCAAGGTCACATTTATCACAAAGCAGAAGCTCCGAAGCCTGGTCACCCGACCCGCAATTCTCACAGCATACATCGCAGTAATCTTCCTCTTTCTTTGATTTGGATCTGGACTCCTCAGATATCGGCTTCGGAGCTAGGGTTCTTTTCCTTAAGGACATCCTTGGAGCCATTGTTAATGGGAATTGGGAATCCTTAATCAAACAATGTGCGTGCTTGTGTGTAATAAATATGCATATCTATATAGACAGAAGATGGAAGAACCCGCAAAATAAAATGCTTTGGCGCGTTTCTTGTTTTCGCGGGAAGAGGTATTTTAGCGCCAATCAGTCACGTGAGTAGCATGTGTCAACTGCTTGGGGGTGGTACGAGCCCCCAGTCGATATTGGACCCATTGGCCCAGTTCATTGAGGCTCAGTCTTGGTACGGTCCGAGCCATATGTTTATAGTGTTTTGGGCCAGCCTTCCAAATCCACTGGCCGACCCTGTGGCCATTCATGAAAGGGAACAATACATAAATCATTTCAAAATAAAGTATACAAGTTTTAAATTTCAAAAAATCATGTTTTCCTTAAGCGTCTGTTTGAGAGCCATTATTTTCCCATTTTAATAAAAATTAAGACCGTTGCAACAGTAAAATGCACAATACAGCAGCCGCAAAGTTTGAAAATAAAAAAGGAAGCTATCTTTTAGGTAGTGAAATGTCAAAATTGTCAATATTATTAAATTCATCATAGAACAAGTTAGGGGCATTAATGTCTTTTCACACATCTTTTTCCCTAATTGTAGAGCACATGGTCAAAATCTGCTGCCAAAGTGGACCCTAGCTACTCCACAACGGTCTGATTTTTCATTCCCATTTTCAGCAAAATGTGCACCAAACCCATGCTAAAAATTTATTTATGATTTAATTAATTAATTATATATTTAATTAATAAATATATAAATGTCACAAATCTTTGCAATTTGGTCACACTTAAAAATCTTAAGGTCACAATTCAAAAATTTTATGTGTCACAATTCGCTTATCGGTTACAAATGAAAAATTTAAAAGTCACAATTTATTCATTGGTCACAAATCACAAAATTTATAAGTCGCACAACTTATTTTACGGTCACAAAACATCTAATTAATTGATCATAAATTATTTTGAGGTCACAAATTAAAAATTTTATACGTCACAATTTAATTCATTGGTCACGAATAAAAAAAATTATAGATTACAGTTTATCGATATGTCACATATTTCCAAATTTCTTGGTCACAAATTATCAAAATTTAAGATTATAGATTAATAATGAGTTACAATGAACCAAAATATCGGTCACATACCAAACACCCTACCCCCATCCCGATCATTCACCAATATTTGGTCACAAATCAACCAAATAATTGGTCACAAATACTACCCCGCCCTCACCACAATACCACCCAAACCACCATCGTCGCCCCCGTCACAATACCATAACAATCATCGCCACAATAACAACAAAAAACAACCACACCAATCGTCGCCTACACCGCAACACCAAAAAAATCACCACCACCGCCGTTCACCCCGCCACAACCACTACCACAATAACAACAAAAAACGATCAAAACATATCCTCTGCAGAATTGATGGGTTGAAGTCTTGTGGGGACCTCAAATGACTAGGAATAGATGGAACCTGCACGTGCGTGCGCTGCCTTGCTTGATTCATCCATGTTGGTTCAAAATTGGATATGACCTATGAGTTCATTGGATACTCCATGATGAGGTGGTGTTGGGGCTGATGGTCCACGACCATGGGTTGCATCGCCGATGTCGGAAATAATGACTGAAGGGTTCAAGTTCGTTGTGGAGAAAAAAATTCTGCAACTATGGATTTACAATTTTGTTTATTGTTATGAAGACATCGGTAAGTGCACCATGAAGGGATTGATCGACTAGTAGGGTAGGTATGACACGGGTGTTGCTGGAAGTCAAGTTTTCGACCAGATCTTGGTGCGTGTTCATGCAATTTTGGCTCAATTTTTCAGCTGATTCTAGTAAGTTTGAAGGAAGATGTTGGGTGGGAATTGTAGAGGGTGATGAGAGCTTTCCAACGATATGGTGATCCGATAGTTTGGGTGGTGGTTGGCCAGAGTTTTTGGGCTTCAAAGGAGGCGGCTCCACGTTTCCTTTCTTTTCTTGAGAGAGAGAGAGAGAGCGAGCGAGCGAGGGTTTGAAATTGTATATGATTGAGTTAAATATAAATTAATTTAAAAACCTCATTTATGTATTATAAAAGTTGGTTCTGAATTTGTGAAAATGGTATGTAAAAAATCTGCGAGGCTGTAATTTCCTCTTCATAAACCACATTATTCAGTTTTCTTTGCTCTCTCATTCTATATTTCTATTGTCAAAGTAATTTCTTTATTTGTTAAATATTCAAATAATCATATTTTACATACCACCATTATTATTTGTATTTGTTTTTTAAAAAAAAAATAAAATTTGATGTTGTATGACTTGCAATTCTCATATCATCAAATGTCGTTATCAACCGTGAAATCAAAGACCAGTTTGCCTTGTTACATTTGCAAGAAGTAACAGGTAAATGCAACGCGACAAACACGAAGGTAGTGGTATTGACTACCAATCTTTCTATCCAAAACTCACAATAAGACTTACACATTTAGCCACTATTTGTTAGAGATTAAAATTAGATTTTTAACATATTTTGGTAAAAGTTGATAAAATGTATGGTGGAGTTGTGGGTCATTGTTGACTTTGATTTAAATTAAAATTTAGATTTTAATTTTCACCAAATAGGGGCTTATTTAATTGAGATGAAGAAAATTGCCCAATTTATAATATATATATTGTTACTCGTATAAATAATCATAAAATATATAAGCCACGTGGAGGGAAATCGAACCGCACAAGGCCTGTAGTTCGGCCGACCCGATATTGCGTTTGGCCGTTGCTTATTTCATCCGACCCTATGTGCAAGAGACACAGCCGAACCTCCGGTAGGAGAACTTAACCCGTATAAACCGAAGCATCAAAAGAGGGATTGATGGGACAACACGTTGTACACTGTCCCATCACGAATGAAAAGGCAATATAAGAAGATCTTGGCATTTATGGCATGATTTGATAGATGATTTGGATGTGATGTATTAGTCAGACAGATGAAGCTACGTAGTTTACTATCTAACGATCTGTAGTTATTGTATTCCACTATAAAAACACGCACTTATCACTATTTGAGGTTAATGCAAATTTATGCACTCAAAGAAAACTTAAGCACTCTTTACTTAAAATATTACTCCTCAAGCCGACCCCCCTTTTGATCATAAAAAATATCATATTACAGATCAAGAAACACTTAGAATCATCATTTTCTGTTGGGCCATCTTTTGGGGTCAACATATATCAATGATGCTCATTTTCAACAATGCTATGTTTGGAAGTTTAATGTTAGATGTGCTATAGCTTTGAAATCTCTAACGTGTTGTTCTGTTATAATGCGTGACAATGTTGGTTAGCTAAGTTATCCACTCAAGCTTTGAAGTATGATTGAATTATATTGATACCAAGCTCAAGCATATTAATTCGCAAGTCTTTTAGTTATTGTAGCCTTCATAATTCTCTGAGTTAATTGAATGGACGATCGAGTTCCAACTTAATTTGTCCATTAACTGTATAGTTAAATAAGATAATCTAATTCCATCTCTTCTCAACTATTTTTTCAGTTGGTGCCACTTCATATAGGAATTCGGGCTTTTTACATGAGCGTGGGTAATAAAGTAAAGAAAATTACAATTTTTTACCATCTCCTTTATCCACAAATTACAAAGTAGCATCATTAACAAATTTTAAAAAATTTAACGAAGCTATTATGTTCAAGAGTAATATTATTTGACACCATGTGTTAAAATATCAATCTATGTAAAATTATGTGATAGGTTGAATTAAATACGAAATTACGAGATTTATGTAATGACACATAAACTGTTGTTCTATCGTCACGAGTGCTAGATAACATTATTTAATTATGCTCAAACATATGCTAGCAAATCACTTCGATGAAGAATGCCACTAAAATATTGGGTAAGTGGACATAAAGAACCCCTTATATCCCCCCTCCACCCACCCCCACCTCCACACCTGTGGATGCAGATAAAGAAAAACAACACATGGAACAGCCAAACAGAACCCTTCAAGTTGCTTTCTTGCTTGACGACCAGTTAACCAAAAGTGGGTGATTTTCCTCTCTTTCACGATTCTCTCCCCACCTTTTTCTCTTTATTTTTTTCTGCTATGGATACTGCTAAGTTGCCGCAGGTAAATGAAAAAACCCTTTTGCAATGAAATTATGATCACATCTTTCTAGGGTTTGAATTTTCTTGATTAATTTAGCTTATTTTTGCTTTTGATTCACTGAAAAAGAAAAAGCAAGTATCGATGACAAATATAAAAGCAACTTTTGCTAACAGATGATCAGACTCCACTACTAAACTTTTGCTTTGAATTTATGACTCACATGGATACAAAAAAGTTCTCAACTTTTTCTTTCTTTAACTTTTTCAACATCAGTACTGAAAAGGGTTTCCAAAAAAGCAAATTTTAATTGTTTTTATTGCTCTGTTCAAGTTCTCAAAAGTAAAGGAATTCACTTGCTTTTGTTTCACCATTTTTTTTTTAGCTTTGAATCTTTTTTTTTTTCTGTGATTATTTCTTGGTTTTGATCACTGCACACATACTGATGGTGTTTTCTTGTCTATTTATTTAGGTTATTGAAAGAAAACCAATAATTAGACCACAAAAAGACTGTCCAAGATGCAATTCTCCTAACACAAAATTCTGTTATTACAACAATTATAGTTTGTCTCAGCCAAGACACTTTTGTAAGACTTGTAGAAGGTACTGGACTGAAGGGGGTACTTTAAGGAATATTCCAGTGGGTGGCAGTTCACGAAAGACCAAGATATCATCGTCAACATCATCATCATTATCAAAGAAGCTTCCTGCAGATCTTAGCTTATCTCAGCCTTCTGATAAAAAACCTAAGACTTATGAGGGTCAGAATTTGAATTTCGCTTATCCATCTACCAATTGGGTTCCTGGATTTGTTGCTTTACCTTACAGAGATGACAGTAAAACCCTAAATTCCCCAAACCCTAATTTTTCTTCCTTATCATCTTATAATCCGGTGATGGAATATCTCTCATCCAGCGAATTGATCAGTTCTAATCTTATGTCCATGCCAGTTTCGGGTTCGGGTTCTAACACAATGTATCCTTCATCTGGATTTCCTCTGCATGGACTCAGGTTGCCAAACCTTAATCTTTCCTCAGATGGGCTTGAAAATGGTCATGGAAATATGGGAGGTAGTTTTAAAAATACAAACCCTAAGTTCCCTTTCCTTATTGAGGGTTCGACGTCCGAATTCGAGCAGGATAGAGGGCTGGGAGAATCCATCAATGGTCCACACTGGAACAAAATGTTGGCTGGAGGATCGTGGTGAATCATCTGCAGATCTTAGCCTATTTCAGTTTCTTGTTAGTGTTGATTTATTTTGTTTTACCCGATTTGTCCGACCATATTAGATCATGTTTCGTAAGTTGAATTGGGCATGGCTAGACAGTATCAAGAATAAAATTGGTTGAGTCTTGTCCAATCCAAGGTAAGAAACATGCTATCCATGTATATATATATTCCAGAAGCTTTCTTTTTGGTGGATTGTTTAAAAAACTTATGATAAAGTGTTGTCTAAACATAGAGGATGATGTATGTTGAACTTTTGCTATAGTTCAAGTTTGATTTATGTGGTAAAATTTGATCTTACTTTTGAGTGCAGAATCCAGAGTTTTGCATAATTTGTACATTATTTTTCTGTCATTGTTGCTGGATTCATGTCCCCCCAGTTTCTTCTCATTGTTAAGATCTTGCCACGAGCAAATATTAAAAGTTTTTAGCTAAGAGTTTTCAGAATCTCTAATTATATGTTTAGAAACATGAATTAGGAAACTCGACAATATTAAATAAGAAAAATGACAGTACGAAATAAGAAAAGATTACCCAAAGTGCAGTAAAAGATCAACAGAAAGTTTTGTAATTAGTTTCATTTAAATTTTTTTAATACATCTTACTAGACGTGATTAAGGGTAGACACCTAACCTGTTTATTTTCAAAATCACACGTCTAGTTCAATGTCCCAAACGTAACAATGAGAGTTTCTCTCTCTCTCTCTCTCTCTCTCTCTTTTTTTTAATGTTGCCAGGCCTTAGCAGAAAACCAAGTATTCCTTTAGATTATTGGACCATTAAAGTAGAGCATTGAGCAAAAGTAGAATATAGATTTCAGCAGAAGAACAATAAAGTATTCACCATCCATGATTCATAGCGCTTTACAGCACATGGAAGAGCACTTTGTTCAAGATATGTTTAATTTGCTGCAATAACGAGTCGAGATGTGATGTCTCCGTTTACCTGTTTACTTCATTATTTTTTCGAGGAGTAATGCCATTTATGCCAAAGATGGCAACTACATGATATCAACTGTATGAACCTATTAAGCGTGATTACTTAGACTAATGTTGTAATACCATTGGTGCTACATATCATTATTCTTTTTCAAAAGAGTCGATGCGTGAAGTGCACAATTTAGTTAGAGTATACTAAATAGAAACAACATATGTATCAATAAGCACCAAGTAACAAATTAAGTGACTAAGATGGTAGGTACAGAGTAAACCGTAACAACGAAATTAAACTTATTTTTATTGAACTGTATAATATTGAAACAAACATGTTATGTACATATGAGATTATATATGTTCCATCGTTTAACATCCACTCATCAAATTGTCCCCATTTGCAGGCATGATAATTTATTTTTTTGGCTTATTTCATTACAAAGAAAATATAATTTTAATTAGTTATATTGATCAATACTTAGAGCTTGTTTAAAATTTTATCGATCTTCCACCTATAACACATCAATTTTAACAATAAATTTCACAAGACCCACAGCTATTATAGTTTTCTCAATCGTTCATTTTATTAGCTTTTAAGAAAATATACAAGAACTTGTATCAAAAACTCTCACTTCTTCTGACATTAATTCATCAAATTGTGTCCCATTTGAAGGCATGATTGTTACTTTTACTTTTTATGTCACATTACACAATCACGTAAAGAAAACATAGCAAACCTACCTCGGCTGACTATAAATTTTTGTATATATGAATGGGACCAAACGAAAAACATTCCCCCGGCAAGCATACTAAAGAAATATCCGCTTGCCAGCTGTCTACTGGAGGCAAGAGATTAATTCCGAGAATAACGTGTTAGATATCAATACATTGAATTCATCTTATCATTTTATATGGCCACTGTTTGGTTCAGATTAGAATTTGATTTCAAGCTAAAGTCAAAGTCAACAATTAATTTTAACTGCACATTTCATGAAATCCACAATTATTTAATCACATGTTTCCTTAATTTTTATCAAAATCTACTAAAAATCTTATTTTAATCTACATCAAACAGGGGCCATATTACATGTTACATAAACTAAGATCATTTCATGTGATGATAAATAGTCTCATTCAATTATATATTGTGAGTCCAAGTTTTAGGGCATTCATGAACTTATTGTTATAATAAAAAAACTCATTTTTAAGCACAATTAAACTCGATAGCAAGTGAAGTTGCTATACAAAGGTCTTTCAGAAAATTGCAATGTGAGATCCTAACCTATGCATTTTGTGCAAACATGTCCTTAACCTTTAAATCCTGAAATTGTAATCCTCAGCTTTTCATATCTGTAATAGTGGAGGTTCTTAAAGCTGGAGTCGAGCAGAACTGAGCAGAAAGAATTTTACACAGAAACCAACTCGATTCAGAAGCTTAGAAGGTGCTCATTTTGGATTAGTTTATCAAAAAAATGAGACTGGAACAAAATTTAGTTCTGTACAAAACAAAACAAAATATAACAGCCACTGTGTCTAGATGACAATGGAAATCAATTATTGTGTTCAGTAAAGATAGACATATCAGCCTTGCAGGGTGATCCAAATTGAATTGCCGCAAGCATGTCTGGCTGTTCAGTTGCTTATTTTGCCAAACATGATTTTCAAAGTTCACTTCTTTTACTAACAGATGACTTTGCAAATTGCTCAAGAGAATTACAATGCCAAAAGCACTATCCCGAGGTTTTGCATTCAGTAAAGATCGATTGACTCAAGCACCCCGGGGCTTGAATGTGCAGAGCTGTCAGCCTTTCCTCTGGATCAAGGGTTGATCCAAACTGACATGTGGCCCACCCCAAGGAGGCAGGCAGATTTTTCCTCCAGGAATTGCCTTGCGTCCTCGTGTATTGTTACCATGGGAGGTTTGTTCCTTCCATTTACATGTCCAATAAGAAGCAACAAAACTCCCCACATTTCAACCTGAACAAATGACTATACTATCAGCCAGCTGTTGGCAAATTTCGAACAAGCAAAGAAGTTGAACCACGTTCGGATCTGGAGTTTGGACAATGACTATTTAGTTTTTTCCAGCGAGAAAATAAAAATTGTTTTTTTACTTTTAACATTTTATAAGAGTAAAGATAAAGAGTAGACCTTCCAATGAAATAAATATTATTAGTTGTATTAGAATCCCACATCGCTTGGGAAAATATAAATGATCCACTTAATAAGGTGAGGGCAATCCTCCCCTAATAAGTCGGTTTTATTAGGTGGAGTTAGGCTCAATATTCCTAACATGGTATCAGAGCTAAGCTCAATTATGCAATGTTGGGTGCCACCCAATATCGATTTGTTCATAGTTGTTTGGCATGGTCCACGCTGTGAGAAGAGCAACTTCCAATGAAATAAATAAATGTGTTGTTCAAATATTTTTAAATGAGAATTGATCAAATGTGGTTGAAAAGAAAATTAAAAATCGGTTAAAAATATGAGAAATGTGCAAATGAGCAAATTCGTTACCCATGCGACCGCATGAGTTATTTGGCCATGCTGTCACATGGTCATCGTCAGGGACTTCAAGTCCCTGTTATGGCTCTTCTATGTTCATGGTTTATATATTATTAAAATTCTCTCTTATGGTTTGTGAAATTCATTTACAAACTTTCTCAAAATTCACTTAGAATTTTTTTTATGAAACTCTTCTTTGTTCCCTTTTTCCGGGTTTCAAAAGTGCAATTTGCAACCAGTTCTTGACTTAAAATCCGCTAAAACTATTTGTGTGTTGGTCCTTTAGCATTTCCATTACCGAGATGGTGCAAATAAATCTTTTAGGATAGCATTATTTGCGATTCAAATCTTCTACTTTTCTTCACTTTCTTGTTTTGTGATTTTACATTATTTTTCGTTTGTATTCATTTTGGAGGCTTTGTCACCTACTTCGACAAAAACATATTATATCAACAGTTCGGTGCACGAGGATTACCTCCCTATAAAGTCTTTGCTTGTCGAGTGATTTAACCAGTCCCGGAAAGGTGAGTGGCGCTCGAATTCCGATTCCGAGTTCAAGCCGTCGCTCCAGAACACCTTTTTTCAGGTACGTGCGGTTGTGTACACACGTGAGAGAGACTTTCTTTTTTGTGTCATGTTTTAAATCAAACTTATTATTGTTAAATTATTTGGAAGCTGTTTTGCTGGAAATCAAATTTTTAGCTGAAATAAATTAATAAAATAAGTAGTTGAAAAATTATAAATTCCATAAAATATATAATTAAAATTAATTATTAAATTTGACTTAAATTTGTATCAATTTTTTAGCTAAACCAAATGAGAGCAATAATGTGACTAATCAAGCTTTTTGGGAAAAAGAAAATATATAGAATTTTTTTTATGAATAATTTCAATATGAAGGAAGTATTCCGAAACACATAATATATAGGTTTAGGATTCTTAAATTCAAAGTCTTGCTACATTTGGTTGGCTAGAGTTCAGAATCACGCATCTTTCGTCTCTAAAAAGTATACTGTTTATTTATTTATTCATAAGATTTTTTTTTATTAAAGATAAAGATTCATATTGTTTAAACACAAAAAAATATTCAACTGATAAAGCTACTCCTTTTAAAATAATTCATGTATATCGCACTTTAAGAAGTTCAAACAAACAATTTAATATGAACGAACAATCGAATTTTAAGATTGATATTATCGTGAACCAAACATCCAGTGACCATTGAATATCAAATTACCAATAAAAGTTATAGATTCAAATCTCGCGAGAAAAACTCATAGAAGAGATGAAGACGGACAATGCACGATCAAAAAGTTGATAAAAAATTAAAGTTAAAATCAGCAACTAATTCTAACTACACATCATACATGATCTACAATTTCTCAATCATACATTTCATCTACTTACCAAAATTTAGTGAAAAAATAATTTTATTTATACCAAACAGCATTATATTAGTTATTGCACCAAATAGTACACTTTTAGTTCAATTTTTGGGTATCTTTTTATCTCTAATGTTGCGGGGTTTGTTTGGCCTTGCTTATTTGAAAATGATGTTTTCTCAAACTCATTTTTAATCACACATTCTAACAATAAAATGAACCCATAACCTTTTCCACAAATTCTCTAAAAAAAATCATTTTTCACTTCAAACAATCTATTCCAAAGCAGTCATTGAATATGGGTATTGACAAGAATTCTGTCAGAAAAACAAGAACTATGCTACGCTTACAGAAATGGGGAGGGGTGGTTGATTCATATATACTCACAAATAATACAGAGGGTTTGAGTTTTTTTTTTTTTCATTTTTTATTTCTGGTGGGTCCCCACGCATGCGAGTGGGTGTAAAACATATGTTAAATTTTTTTCAGTACATATGGTTTATTCCAAAATCAAGGAATATCAACTTCCTAGGTTTAGATACTATGCCATTGTTGTCTACCATTATTCAATAAAAAAAAAAACTCTGGAATAATAAATTTTTTGAATTATGTGTGATTAAAAAGTGGAAAATGTTTTCGATTCACTTGTAAAATATTTTATTATGAGAATGTGTTGTTAAAAATGAATTTAAAGAAAAAGTTTTGAAATAATAGTAGACAAACGGGGGCTTATATTGGTTCCATCTCATCTCAAGTTCCTGATCCATCAACCAGAATATACCCACTCACCACTTAAAAAATGTTAAATATGATGAAAAATCACAACTTGACAACAAAATGATAAGAATTATTCTTGGTGTACATAAAAATTTGTACAGAAGGGTGTCCTTTCCCCCACATGAGGTGGGACCTGCTTTTGAGTGGGTCCCACCTCATGTGAGGGAAAGGATACCCCTATGTACAAAAATTATGTACATCAAGTATGGTCCAAATGATAAACTAAAATTGAAAACAAACGCGTAAACGATTAGGTTAACTCAGCTCGATATTTAGGCAATTCAAGGAACTGATACAGTTACATTAATCGAACTGAATAGTTGCACAGCTTGAAGGAATCTATAGAAAAGATCCAACTCAAATCTATTTTACAAAAAATCCGCCCAATTCTGATTTGCACATTCCCGATTCAAAAAGTAGAATGAAAACGTAGAAAACAAGGTGGTTTTTTCAAAGACGTGAAATAGAAGAATATTGAAATACAGTCGAGTAATCATAAAACTTTTATTCCCTAACAAATATACGCAACGAGAAAATCTCTACTCAAGTTGTTAGAAAGAAACGGTCAAAAATGCAGCAGAGGGTTCAAAGAATATTATAAGACACTTCATTTTTACAGTAGGAATATACAGTCAAAAAGTGATAAATGTCAAGTACAAAACTACGGATCCACAGGTACTTAATGTGCACCCTAGAGATTAGGTGAAAAAAAATACCAAAAATTACAAAGAAAACATTGAATATCCATCCTAACGTGCGCACGTCTTTGGAACCATAAGGTGCTAATATTTATGATTTCATACCACACAAACAACCATAGCAGTATCTATATATGCATTGTGTGTTTCTTTGCAGGTAACCAACTAATTGTTGTCGTAATTTTTGCAGCAGTCAATTAATTGGGCTCTAGACTATAGATAAAACCCGGGTTGCAGATAACAAATGTGTGGTCATTAACAAACCTTGAAAAGTTTTTGCCATGATAAGATATTTGCATCACATGACATTTAGTGGCTCACCCTCGGAGTCTTTATCCTTCATCATGGCCCAATCTTCTGTTTCTGCAAAGGTAATAGGCAACAGAACAATAGTAATAGTTTTCTTGAGAATACTGGATCATTAACATGCCGAAAGATGATATAATCAGATAGCCAATAAGAGTTTTGAGTATAAGAAATTTATTGGTGTTTATTGGCAATTTGGCATTACATGACCTGAATCAATTGTTCATCACTTATGGTTTAACAGCGTGTTTATTGAAGTAGATTGGAATTGAAAAAGAAATATAAAAAGTTAAAATCTTGCCTACACAATAGGTTAGTCATGTATGTGTCTAGTATTGTGCACTAAACATGCTCTAAGGTCATTCAACTTAGACAACATGATACTCACTTGGCTTGTCTGCAATTGCTGAGAGACGTCTCTGTAAAATGGATGCCACGAAGAGGAAGATTGAGCACATACCAAACATCACAGTGATGGGGAATGCATCAACCTTCAAACAAACAACCAAAAAGCCTTTAAATGTCTTGCAATTAGCACTGTACATAAATGCAATAATTAAAGCCCATAAATCTAGGGTGGAATAATAGCGTGTGGAAAATGCACAATAATATAAATAAATAAATAAAAAAAAGGCACTTGGACCAAGAGGCATATCAAATAAAAAAAAGGCACTTGGTTTACTATATTAAGATGTGCCCTTACCAAAGGCATATCAAATAGATAGAAATTTTGAATAATAATGAAAATAAATAGAGACAGGATGTTTTACAGCTACACATGAAAAACCACAAATAATATAGCTTAAGGCCACATAACATAAAAAGATCCAGCAACGTACATTATAGAGAACAATGCAAACAAACATGTTCAGGGGGATGCGGAAGAAGTTCATGATGGTGCTTCTAGCCTCCTCGGGAACGTATTGGGATCTCATCTTCATAATGGATGGCCAGAAAATCCCTACACAAGCCTCAAATGTACAGAAGCCAAGAATCTGGAGACAACCCGAAAATGAGATACCACCCCCTTTCACTTTCGTTGGAGCCACCAGGAACTGCCACAATTAATAAGTCAGATATTATTCTCATGAGAGGGATAAACAATATGAACAAATAGAACTCAGGACATACACTGGTCAGAATTGGAAGCAGAAGGGAGGCAGAAGAAATAATGAATACAATCTGCATGTAGCTCTCCACTTTAGGTGAGTTAGGGGATAATAGACGAGACGCAATCGAGCTTCCCAACATTGAAGCCAACATGAAAGTTGCAAAAATAAAGCCATGGGGAATATCTTCATCATTTGGACTCAGAGCAGGAGTCCATAGAAATACAAATGTATACATTGAACCTTCAAACAGAGACTGAATTGCACCCAGCAAAGCAATCTTCTCATCTGACCAATGTCACTCATACTAAGTTATTTGGGATGGAAAGAAGTGGACAAGGAAATAAATAGGGAAAAAAGAAGAAGCAATTATTTGTATGAAAACATATTAAGCGAATGATGCCAGATCTGCCACTTGGAAGTATCCACGCAAGACTTCGTGACAAAGCCTACAATGGTGACATGAAATACAGGGGATGCTATTTTAATCTTACTATTCTAGATGATTAATTGTGGGACAGGATTGAAAACTGACATGATTCCAGTTTTACAATCCACTCCTTAAAAGATTTGCAGATAGTAGAAATTTCCTCAGCCAAGAGTACATCATACAACATAGAGCAGAACATGAAATCTACCTGAAGCAATTGCTACAGCTGCACCCTTGAACTGAGTAAGTAAATCCTTGTTCTCCGAAGCGTCCCCATAGTTTTCACTCCACGATGATAATATTATGGCCATTCCAATAGCTAGAAAGCAGGCAGCAGCATCAAAGGGTGATACTGGCCCAAGACTGAAGGTATCAACAAGCAGATTTCCAAACAACCCAGAGATAATAGCAACAAGACCATTTCCAAGAAAAACTGCCTTAGAGAAAGTTAATGAGAGCCATTGCTGATCAAAACCCCTCTGCAAAGATACATGAAACAGAATAATAGCGTCAATATTATAAAACAGAGTAGATTCAATAGTAGTTAAAGCACTGCCCTTGATAAAAATGAAACGTAGATCAAATTATCTTTCACATAATTCAAAATGGAATAATATTCTTTAGATGGGAAAGATGGGAGCACTTAAGTGACTCAAGTAAGCGCTTTAACCATTTCAGTATGGCTAGGTGGTCAAATTACCTGTCACCATAATATAAAACGGGTGGCAGGGGTGTGCACTCACCTTGAAGTGTTCTGCCACAAGCCATGACTCGAATGCTGAAAACAAAAGAGATGTAGCAATACCACCTAAAATACGTCCCAGCATAAGAACTTTGTATTGAGGAGAGTGCTTAGTTATGCAGCTCAATATATACGTTATGCAATAAGTCACACAAGCTCTCTTGCGTCCCCTGAAATTTCATTAAGAAACACGTGTCAAAGTTTCTGAGAAATAGAAACAATATGTTTAAATGATTCTGGTATAAAATATCTCACTGTTTGTCTGCCAGAGATCCAACAATTGTACCGAACAACATGGAAGATCCAAATCCTGCGATAAAGAGCTGTCCAATTTCTCCCTTCCCAAAGCCATAAGTAGTGTAAAGGTAGTAAACATATGGACCCTGCAACCAGTCGCCCGCTATTGCCATTTGACAAGGCAACCATCAGCAAGAGTAAATACCAGTCCTCGGAATTAAAATTATATATATTGCGCAATAAATATCTAAAAGCATCCCAAGAGCTACTTACTAAAAAAATCAACGTAACACAGCAGCCACCTGCAGTTTCTTCATAAAATCCATGTTTCTAAATTATCTCTTCCCTCTCTTTGGATCTTAGGATTTAGATTTCAAGGAGGAAAGGGAGAAGGGAAAGAAATATGTAAAATGAAACAACCTCAGAGCACAGAATTTTTGCAAATACAGTAGAAATCAACAGTAATTAGAAATAGATAACTCATATATCAATAATATATTACTTCAGAGTAGCTGAAATAACACATGAAAATTGAACTATAAACTCATGTAATACATACACTACGCATAAGCCACGAAACATTAAATAGAAGTGCAACACAAGATTAGAGACCAACGGCTACTACAACGAGAGAGAGAGAGAGAGAGATCTAGATCCAAAAAGAAAAAGAAAAAAAAGGAATACTTCTCTTAACTAGAACATAATACAACATTGCATTCATGAATTTTAGATCTAAATCACGGCATTGGCATTGCTGAAAACCACACATTCGCTGGATCAGATCAAACACCGCGGTATCCATATAAAAAAATGCAATTGAAAAATATTCACAAAATTCAAACGATTTCTCAATAAAATTAAACATGTCAGATTTCCAAAAGTACCAGATCTGGATTATAACAGCATAATTAATAATAATAATAATATACGTACCCATCATTAGAGAATAAACAACGAGGTAATTATTCTTGAACGAATTGAAAGCCGTGGAAGTATTAATCCGATCCTTGTTTGTTTTACTCAGCTCCAAAACTGCCACCACTGCGGCCAACCCCCCAAACACCGCATAGTAAAACAACTCCATTTTCTGTTTGCTGGTTATCAGAATGCAATATAATAAATTACGAGTAAACAATTTCTGATAGAATCAATACATGGGAG